>JANHFO010001727.1:147106-161489 GCA_032468095.1 Pareas carinatus
TCTGCTGACCATTGATTGACATCAATTAGGGTCAGACACCCTGGAGCCTCTGGCTTGACCAAGAGGCTCCCATAGACTGCAAGGGGCCTTTGCTTCTCCAGCAGAGCCCTTGGATCCAGCAACTCCACCAACACAGCTAATGCTGGGAGATGCTAGGAGCTGCAAGTCATCAAACTATGGGGAATCGCAGGTTCTCTCTCTTGTAGGGTCATGCTGACCTATGCATTTGTAAGGATAAAAGAAGATCTGGGTGAATAGCGAAGGGAGGGAGATTGTTTTTTGTTCCTTATCATCTAATCATGGGCACTTCAAGAATGCTACATCGGCATGAGCCCAGCAGCTCATTATGCCAACAGCTGAGTGATGAGAACAGCAGCAAAATTAATCTGAAAGAGGAGAAGGATGAGAAAATATAAATCAGAAAAGCAATGGGAAAGAGGAAGGTGTCTGAAGAAAGATGGAAGGCATAATATGATATATATCCCATACTTTTCATCAATCATCCCTTGAACTGGCTCAATAGGAAATGTATTGCGTTTGGTTTGGAGATAAAATGCTATTATTTATTAATGTGTAGGTGAATTCTCATCTCTTCATGGAAGCATATGAGAAACATGCAAGTGTGAACTCTGTGTGTCATGCAGTGCCTTCTTAAATATCATGGCATGTTGCGGTATATTACACCAAAGAGAAGACACTAATACCGAGTGATAAACTAAGATTTTCAGAATGACAAGAATGGCAGAAGGCTGCATTTGCCTTGTGCAGATCACATTCCACTTCACTGCTGTTACTGTTAGTAGTAGCATGAACTCCTGCCATTAAGACTTCGTGCATTCATGGGATGTGTGCAGTCCCCCGAGCAAGCCAGAAGCAAAGAATTCCTATAATAGTTCTTCAGCAACCAATCATTCCATAAACTGAAATAAATCTTGCCTGAGATTAGCCATGTTTCTGGTGCTCTGTATATTTTAAAGAAAGGTTTAAAGCAAAGGTATCTTAGAGATCCATTTTTGAGACTCTACTTCCTGCTGAATTCTTTTATAGTGCTGATCAGCAATTTTAACTTTGATTGGAAAAAGTGACAGGATAAAGGGGTGCAAGAAATGGAGCTTCATACTTTTATAGGTTCATAACTCATATGAAACTAATGGATTAAGGCTTTTCAAAGTGTATCCTGTGGAACTACAAGATTCCTTGAGAACTTAATGGAGTTCTGTGAGAGGTTAAGGACCAATCAATCAATAAATAACCCAAACAAGACGAATTTTCTATTACTAGACTGTTACCTTTTGAACAGTGGCCTGGGCTGTTTTTAAAACTAAAGGTTATATTGTATACCTGCCCAGCAATTATGAAACTTCTTGAAAGTTTGTGCTTGCCAAATACTGTATTTGCAATGTAGCAATCCAAGGAAGGTCCTTTTTAATCTCGATTCTGATTTCTGTTCATTTGATATTGTCCAGTTAATTTGCAAAATTAACATATCTTCTTGTTCACCAAAACTTTAGCATGAATTTACCAGTAAGTTGCTATGTCAGTTAATTTGCTTCTGTTGTTATTGTCCCGGTCTTTTAATGGCTTTAATTTTTTTATCATTTTGCACAGTTCTAACTTCTGAACTTAGTGTTCTTTATTGCTTTGTTTTACTGTATCTGCTCAGGGATTTCGTTTAAAGAAACAAAGACTTAAAAAAGGTTATAAATAAAATATATTGCATGATTAATATGCTTTTATTGTTCAAGTGTCTTATTCTCAGTCCTGTGAAATGTCCTTTGGTGTTTAAAAGTTTTTGTTTTTAACTACAAGACCCTGAGGTCATGGGATGCTAGTAGGGCTCACCTTTCCTGTAACAACTGATTGGTTGCTCCCTGATTTTTGACCTTTCCATCTGTACAGGAAAGACAAGCCTCATTGGCTGAATCCCTGTGGATCAGTTTACAATCCCCGCCCTTTACTTTTAGGGATTATACCCTACTTACTATTCTCCATACCTTCCCTTTGCACAAATAAAAACCTTTATCCTTCTTTGCATTATCTCCTTTAATCCTTTTTTTTATTCAACACTTTGGCATCATAGCTCTGATATCACACCAATAAAAGGAATGGGGAACAAGATGGTCTTGTTTGTAACAAATATCTTCAGATAAGTGGTACATAGATATGTAGCTCCACAGTATGTCAACATTTTTGTAGGTGACCTAGAGTTTCAATTCTTAAAACCACCCCTTTACTTGAGATTTATTGTTGATAGTTTCATATGGACTCATGGAAATGAATCATCAAATCTGTCACCAGCCTCAATCTCTGCTTCAGAATAAATCTATTCCTTCACGTCATGGTACAATTCACAATGGACATGTTAATGCCACATGTCATGCAGGAAATATTATATGAACCTTACATGCTTCTGGCTTCCATCCAGAACACACCACCTGATTTTTATGTGTAGTCAAGCTTTAAACTATAACCACATTTGTTCTTACACACTTGAAGACATGGCAAAAAATAATAATAATGGAATTAACCCAAGCTTTTGGGGACACTCTGAACAATCTACCAAATGAGATTAGGTAAACCAATGTAGTCAAACCAATATTCAAGAGGACCTGTTAAAAGACAGATTACAGAAACAGAACAAAACATATCTGGTTGCCATCTATAACACACAACATAAATCACTGAAATGCATAATTTAAAAGTTACAGCCCATACCAAAAAATGATTCTCTACTTTCTCAGGTATTGGATGGCAGGAGTACTTGCACATAACTAAGCAGACAATCTGAAGCAGATTCTCACAAGTTTCAAGAATTAACAGGATAGTGATACCAACATGGAAATCAGATCCTTTAACAAATTTGCATTTACTGATCACCTCTTTAAGCCAACAGCACCATCAAAGGTCTCAACAACTTTCATGTGAGATTAGAACACCCTACACTTTTACACACTATTTCTCAGATGTAATATGTATCACTATTTGCTAAGAATGCTTCTCTGGATTTATTTAAAATAAGTAGGCCAAATTTGTGTAACAGGAATAATGGACCCAAAATTTGACATCGGAACTCAAAAACGGATAAAGTGACACCTCTTAGGGTGTTCCATAGCTCTTTTGGGGAAAAAAGAAACTTTAACAACAGTTACCAAGGGAGACTGTGGAGCTCACATACATAGAAATTATCTTAGAAAGTCTCAAGAGACACAATGGATTTTTAACAGATTACATATTACAATTGTTAATTGATAAGTTGCTTGTAATCACTTCCACCTATTACCTGCCTCTGAATAATCACCGTGTCTTCCCCTCAACCCAATTTTAAGGCTAGATCAGTTTACTGACATTATGCATCTGAAAGTGAAATGAAGTAAAGCCTTTTAAATTGATGCCTTTCAATAAAATTTGTTACGACTAAAAGATACTATTGGGCTTTTGATTTTGGCTACTATAGATTAATAAATTTCTCCTCCTCCAATTCAGAGGAAACAAATTTGGATAGCTCTTGAATTTCTCTGAATCAAAATGTTTAGGCTGTGGATTTTTCTGAATCTGATGTACACCCCTATCTTCTTGAAAGTATGTGGCTCTGATGAGTGTACTACAATAACTATTGTTATAATATCCTTGTGGTTTTGTTTTGTTCTCCCTCCATTCCTGCCAAAGCTTTAGATTTGATGAGTTTCCTTTTTTTAAAGAAACCCATGTATTTGTTAGACAACTAAACATTCAAGCATCTGAACTGAAAGGGTTAAGAAATGAATTCTACAGTTGAATAGCAACTACAATACCACTTACTCTTCTATTTTCCAATTGGGAGAATATAGCCATCCAGGGTGAATCCTAAAATGTCCTATGAGGTTGCTTAATCAGAAGAACTTAAGATAAAATGTTGCTTCCTGCTTACATTAGAAGATGCTCAAATAATCTTCACGAAAGATAATCTCTTTTGTGAAAATCATATTGTAAGGGAAAGCAACAAAGTTGATTTGTTTCTTCAACCTTACTCAAATGGTTGCTTTCCCCCCAATGAACATTTTAAGGAGCCTTGGTGGCGCAGTGGCTAGAATGCAGTATTGTAGGAAAATTCTGTCCATAGCCTGGAGTTTGATTCTGATGAGACTCAAGGTTGACTCAGCTTTCCAGAGAGTGCTGTAAAAGTCTATGAGGTGGTATATAAGCCTAAATGCTATTGCTATTGCTCACTCAGGTTTTGTTATGCCTCCCAGGTTCCCATATTTACAAAGCATATGACCGTAAGGCATAAAGAATCAGGACTATTCATAAGGTTGCAGCATAGATGATTTATTTAAGTCTATATACAAGAATCTAGTCAACTAAAGTTCAACAGTAAACTGGCACCAGATAAGGAGGGGTTGGACTTTGCATGCTTGTGGAAATGCAATGACTCTAAGCTGCTGCTGATAACTTCATCCCTCAGTTTTGCCTGCTCTTCTACATCGGCAATCATGATTAAAGGAGCATAAATTGCTTTTATACAGGATGAGCTACAGCTTGCATGTCTCAAATTGATGCTGCATTCACTATGGTGCTAGGGAGATTAATAGAAATACCAATAGCACTTTGAGTTATATACTGCATCACAGTGCTGTACAGCCCTCTCTAAGCAGTTTATAGAGTCAGCCTATGGTCCCCCAAAATCATTTTACCGACCTAGGAAGGATGGAAGCTGAGTCAAACTTGAACCGGTGAGAATTGAACTACTGGCAGTGGGCAGAGTTAACTTGCAATCCTGCATTCTAACCACTGTGCCACCAGGGCTCCTTAACATGTTCGTTGGGGGAAAAGCAACCATTTGGGTAAAGTTGAAGAAACAAATCAACTTTGTTGCTTTCCCTTACAAATATAATTTTCATAAAAGGGCTTATCTTTCAAGAAAAAAATTATCTGAGCATCTTTCAGGGTAAGCGGGAAGCAATATTTTCAGAGTAGCTCTTGAGTTCTCCATCTCTAATTAGGCAACTACATAGGATGTTTTAATTAATCAATCTGCAAAATGGACAACAATTTCATGTTACTTCAGACATAACTTCAGAACAGCAATCAGGAACCTAGACATGAAATGCAATGTTGGCGGGAGAGCCAAAGCAGCATTGTTTCCAGTGTTTCAACTTGTAAACCAAGAGTACATTTGACCTTTATTAGCTGTTCAATTAAACTCCAATTCTCTCTGTGATTCATTGGCTTTTAATTATGCCTTTTACAAAGAAATGTCTGGCTGTTCTTTAATTACATTTTCTTGAAACAGTGTAATAGAATCTAAAACTCTGTACAATAAAATTATGGTAATTGTTATTATCAATAGTATTTTTAATCCTGTTGGATTGGATAAAACTGGAAATTATGACTGACATTAATATAGAATGTTAAGCTTAAAAATAATGCCATAATTCTATTTAATACAGAGCATACTGTTACTAAGTTATGATAGTAAGAATAAGGCATAACTTTTGCTTAAATGTTAGAAGTAATATAATCAAGGTTTCTGACAGAATGATGAAATTTCAAATATTGATGAGTATAGTAAACAAAGAAACATATTCAGACCTAGCAGTAAATCACAAATGAAATAGAAAATCTCCAGTATAAGTAAGCTTGATTACTATTATGATGCCAGTTTGGGCTGATAGTTAATGCACCAGGCCAGAAACCAGGAGCCTGAGTTCTAGTCTCACTTTAGGCATGAAAACTGGCTAGATAACTTTAGACCAATTGTTGGGACAATAGGAAGAAAAAAGACGATTCAATATTTTCACCACGGTGAGTTACTTATGAAGTAATAAAGGAGGAATTTTAAAAAATCTAATAAAGGCTAAAATCAGTGGACAGCTATGTTTATGATGTGTTCTATGTTTGGAGATCTACAGTACATTCAGTTCTGAGTACTGCCATTCAAAAGGACAAGCACAAACAAATCCCAAGGGTAATTTCAATATGGCAAAATGATTTCCTAGACAATCGGTAATTTTCATTCTTTTTCTCAAAAAAGGGATTCTCTTTTTTTGTGGAATTTCATTAAGTGAACCTTAATGAAATGACATGGAAGTTTCCCTTTTGATGTACCTCTATGTGTTTCATGACCTGGTATGAAAGAGGAAAGTTCTAAAGAGTAAAGAAGATGACTTTAATCTCCATACGCAGAAGCCATTGCCTAGCCAGATGGGACTGAAGCATTTTAAAGCCGAGAACAGTAATATAACATTCAGAAATGGGCTCAGGCAGGTGCCTCCCTAATTCACTGAACAGGTATAGAACTGCAAGATTAAGTAATTGTAGCTAATCATATCTACTGTATCTCAAAAGTAATTTATTGAGCAATTTTCTATGGAGATGATTTCATAGTCTGGTGCTGGCAGTAGGCTTTCCTTTTCTGGATCAAGCCATGCTAATTAATATCTGAAATTGACCCTTGAGTTCCAGCTCTAGATTCATTATCTGAGATCCTAGAGAGTCAGCATTCTGGATCACATTGGGATCTGTCTGTCTATCTGTCCGTCCGTCCATCCAAATATGGGTGGTTCTTGATTACCAACCACTTATTCAGCTATTGTTCAAACTTATGATGGTGCTGAATATGACATCTGTGGTTGTAGCAGTATCTTGAGGTCATGAAATCTGATCATGATTTGTAACCTTCCCTGTCAGCTTCTCAAAAATCAATGGGGAAGCTGACAGGAAGTCCTCACTTAACAACTGCACGGTCCTTGCTTAACTATGGCATCTGTGACTGCTGAAACTGTCACAGCTTAAGTGGCACAGTCACATGGTTTTGTTTTTTTTACTTATGACTGCATCACTTAACAATGGAGTTTTTGTTCCCAATTAATGTCATTAAATGAGGATTGCCTGTACATATATATCATGCCAGAATCACTGCCAGAATCACTGCCTGGAGATATTCTAGTAGAGATGATCATAATAAATTATAATTGAACAAATAGTACAATTTATACAACCAAGCCAAAACCAGATGAACCCTACCATAAATTAGTTCAGTATAGACTGGGAGGGGATTCTGTTGCTTCGAGGTGCCTCTTAGCGTAGTGAAAACTAGTGGCAGTCAACAAGTTAGAAGAGCTCTGGAACATTAGCAATTTGATCCACAAAACACTTGTGTGATGGGGACAAGCCCAGCAATCTGAGTGAGATCCATTAGCCACATTCCTTTGTTGCTGGTTTTTCCAGTGTGGGCAGACTGGAAAAAGCTGAGAAAGATTATTTCTGCGACTTTTAACAATCCTCACATTTTGTAGCTGAGTTTGACAACCAAACACTTCCATTTGTTCTCTTTTCCCCGGGGTCGGGGAGAGGGGAAGGCTCCCTTTATGATTCCGGCATGATTTTACCCTACTTTTAATAAATAAGCATTGTGGGGTTTTAGGTTGGTTCCATTTTTAATATGTTTCGAAATGTCAAGCTGCCCTTGATAAGCCGAGCCGAGAGCATGTCGTCATTTTTTCCTCTTCCCTTTCATTTATGTCAGGCTTGTCATTTGATTCATCTATAATTGAAATTCCATTCTAAGCAACTTGGCAGGTTTAACGTCAGTGTAAAATTTTCAGATGACTCCCCAAGGTGTGGGAAGTAGAGTTAAAACATCCTTTCTTTCGACCCATTAATGTAATTGACTAAAGTTTTGCCAGATAAAATCAGTTACTGTGTGAGGATTTCAGCAGGATCTGAAGCTTTCTTGAATCTCAGTGCTATGGTATATTTAAACAAAGTGCCAGTTTCAAAGTGAACACACCCTGTTGGAAACACACATACACACAGAGACATACTTTATACAGGAATTATTTCTGACAATGATCTCATCTGAAATAACATGACCAAGCAGCTCAAGCCAATCATTTGTGTGGCTCCTAAAATCCTCTAAGCTTTATTTAATGGAGCTGCCTTTTTTTAAACTACCGTATTAAAGCTCAAAATGCATAAACAAAATCTAAGCTGTAATCATTAAAGAAATGAGATATTCAGACAGCACAATTTTAAGCATAGAGTTTCCCTGTAGACATGGAAAACTGACTAGTAGCAACTAGTAGCAATTCTTGGCTTAGTGGACAATATATATATAATTGTGGCTTATTTTTGGATTAGGGTTTATATTACAAGCATCCTGAAAAATCATGCTAGCGCTTAATTTCTGCTTAGGACTTATTTTTTGGGAAAGTAAAATATATATACTATTTTACTTTCATAACTAAGACAGAACTAAAACGCACACCCTCCTGGTTTCTAGGCCAGCACCTTAGCCACTACACTAAGTGTGATGCACTGCCCCTATGTAGCTACTAGGAGTCACAAATGACTTGATAACACCTAGTATATCTACCTATTTATCTATGAAAGAGAACAGCAAATGGATATACTATGCATGGGACCTTTATCATATCATGGAGCAGGCTGCCATAAACAGATTTCAGTATTCTGTCCACTATTCCTCCATCACAAAATCTTGGTTTATGGTTTTGACACCATGCATTAATAAAGAAAAAAAAGGAACACCTCACCTTTAAATGCTGGTGCTTTAGCTTTTCTTCTTCTACTTTAAGGCGCCTCTGAGTTATTTCTTCTTGCAGTTTCCTCTTGTCCTGAAAATGGCAAAGATGGGACATAGTATACATAGTGGTGTTATTTTTTGTTGATGTGGCTGCTTTAGGTCTGCTTAATGACTGCAATGCAACACTGAAGCAAATCCTAGTCAGCCATTTTAGATATATCAAAACAGCAAGGGCCTAGGTTTTTATGCAGGTGCTAGATATTTGTGCATTCATAGGCTGCAACTGCAGTGCTTGTTAGCAGATGGGATTAAAGGTAATTACACTCATCTTTAGGAATTATTTAGTGTGCTAAAGATTTGCAGGCAGTTGCTTAAATTCCTGGAAGTGCCGTTTTTTATTGCCTCATTATCATGGGAGAACAGGACAGATAGAAGGCCTTCAGGCTCTTATTTGTTGATTTTCTTGTAACCTAAGAACTGCATAACCACTAAATAAAATGTTTTGCTCCAATGAGTCTCCAGCTGTTCCTGGCTGCATTCTTACTTCCCTGTAGAGGACAATCAGGCTGTCCTGGGAAAGGAAGGACAACAGAGGGCATGTTGAAAGAAATAACCGTGAAGAATAGAAAGTCCAAAAGGAATGGTGGTTTGCTTTGGGGTTTTTTTGGAAGAAGATATGGTGGCTTGGTTTGCACACTTAAGCAAAGTTTACAAACCACAATTGCTGGGCTCATATTTTTTAAACTACTCTTGATGACCACTTTATGAATGGCAAAGGCAGCTTTGGAACAAGAATGCGACAGAGAGGAAAGGTATATCAGATGAGTTTAAAAGGTGATGAAAACTTACTACAAATTTCAAATATTTTGATGGAAAGTCTCTTTTCGTTCACTGCATGAGAATGTTGCAAAGAACAGGCAAAAGCCTTTTTACTGTCCTTTTTTTAGAGAATTTATTTATTTTATTATAACAAACAAGCACATAACATATTCCAATCAGCATCTGCCAACTGAATAAACATTTATCAATAAATATTGGTGCTTATATAATCATATATAAGCACTTTCTTTCATATAATCATGAAAGAAAAAAAATTAACACCTGCCTCTTCCTTCTAATAAACATTTCAGTAATTTCTCATTACATACAAAATTATATAAATGTTACATTAACCATATTCTCATTTACCAGTGCTAGTCTAGAATGTATTTCAATATTATTCAATTTTTACAATATTTTATTGCTTAGCTTTAATCATCTTAAAATATTTCTCTTATTGCTTTCATATCCTATCTCCACCAATCTATTATTTGATTCCCTTTGTTTTTCTTTATCTCAAACATAAGAAACCAATTTTTCTTCCATACATTTTACGAAGTTACCCTCGTCTTGCTCCATTTTTAAAAATCTCTAAAAAGTTTATCATTTCTATTAACTTTATTTTACACTTCTTACATCTTACACATTAACTATATTCTCCTGTATTATTTAAACATCTTACTACATTTTAAATCTTATAAGTCATCCTATTATCTATCAAAACATAACAAACTTATCATTTATCAAATTTGTCATTTTAATCAGCATAGCTTTACCATTTATTATTTAAACATTAATTTTGTTCTCCTTTTATTGAACATTCAATATAAATCACTACCCAATATCAAAACTTTAAAAAGTTCTATATAACATTTTTAATCATACACTTAATCATTCAAAAAAAGAAAAGCTTTTAAATTTCATATTCAATTCCTCATTTATGATTTTTTTATCTGTCTGAATTTTTTCTATAGCTTCCCTACATGAGTCTCTTTTATCTGCATCTCTGGATCTGTTTCACTTCTCGTCCAGACTTCCTCAGGTTTCTCTATTGGTATCTTACATTCCTATGAAGCTGGCTTGTAAATTCGCTTTCCTTGCTTGCTTCTTTGTGTTGTGCTCAAGGGGTGGTGGTTAGTGCTCTCTTTTTTACAACCTTACGCCTTTCCTTGAACTTCTTTTTGACTTTTAGATTGTGGTTTAATTTTTCCTTCTGAAGTATCATCACCTCTCCAACAAGTTGCTGTTTTCGTTCTGTTGTTTCCAATTTGTTAGTGTGGTTATTGTTCATGCTGCAATCATCTGGTTTCTTTAGTTGCATTTTTCTCTTTTGGCCTTTGTATACACCTGCCATCTATTTTTGTGTGAAATCTGTTTAAAATTAGCTTCCTATAGCTCCATAAATGTTATTAGCATTTAATGTATAAGTTTAACCATTTTTGTTGTCATTGTTTTTTTTAATAACAGCCCTTCCTTATATTCCTTGCTCAGCAACAAGTTCTAGAGTTTAGTTTCTTTGTAATCGAAATATTATTCTTTCATTGTAATAAACAGTTCGCAGCTGCTTCCCAAGGACAAAGTCAGACTCTTTCACTTTCTGCTATCACTTCACCACCAAGCTTTTGTTCTTATTAAAAAAATATCCAGCAATATCTTAGGGATTTTACAGTCTTGCGTTGTGGAAGCAGTAGCTTTTAACTTTTAATGTAGATAGAAAATCATTTCACCTTTCTAGACTTTTTATTTCAATCTAATGCTTTTTTCTTTTTTATAATTAATCCCTTCCATTTTCAATTGACATTTTCCCCCCCTCTTTCGGGTGTTAACTCTTTTAAATTCTTTTTAATCAGGTAGAATATTCTCTGGGGTAGGATTTTAATAACTCAACCAGGTGGTAAGATGTTGATTGTAGGGTTTTTTTGCACCTTTTTTCCAAGCCGCATTCATTCTTGCTTCAGGTTCATCTGTGGCTAAATGCTGCAAAGCTCGCAGCACAGAGTTGTAGATCTTTTGAGGGCTCCCTTCCCAGTCCCAGGGTGGTTGTCACCTTCCCCGGGACTGCGGAACATCCCCTCCCTTCATTGCCTCTCTGGGGTAACTTTAGGGTTGGATCCAGGCATGGAACCAACCTGATCTACAACCTGTCAGGCAGTTCAACTGGGGAGCCTTCCAGGTCTGCTGCCTTGCCACCATGTTGTCTGCCAGAAGTCCCCTTTTTACTGTCCTTTGTTATGTCCCTCTCATCATAGCTATGGGCTACCACATTTTAAAAATCTATTTATAGCAGCAGTTTGATCTTTGCTCTTTGCCCATGGCAAACTGACTCATTTGCTAAAAGACCTTACTGTACATACAACAGAGATTGTGGTGTAAAATAACTGCAAATGAACTATAGCATTGTTTCCTCAACCATAGGTGAGATATATACATTTGATAAGCTCAGTGTATTGATTACAACACTCAGAATTCCTCAGCCAGCAGTTATTTTACACGAATATAACCCCAGCAATTGTGCTTTGTAAACTTTGCTTATATGTGCAAACCAGGCCACCATAGCTTCTTCCAACCCCCCGCCCTCCCAAAGCAAACCACCATCAATTGCATTCCTTTGGCCTTTCTCTTCTGACTAGGGAATTCTGGGAGTTGAAGTCCATGCATCTTCAAGTATCCAAAATTGAAAATACTGATCAATAGAACCCTGCTGCCCAGAAATAAACAAAGCACATAAGCACACCTGTATAGTTAAAAAAAATCCCCTCCAAGTTTTGTGAGAACCATGAGCATGATATTCATTTTTCCAGTTAGTAGTTACAGCTGTGAAATTAGAATAGTTATGGTAGACACCTGCTTTGACAGCTTGTGATTTGAATAAAAAGAAAATAAAGCTGAATCCAGAAAAATGTTAGGATCTACTAACTGTTGATAATTTCAATTGATTTGAGGATATTTGATCTTCCATGGGCCTAGAAGAGCAGGCTCAGGTCTGCATGTTCAGATAAGTGTGATGGCAAGAAGTGCTTTCGATCAGGTGAATTTAATTTATTTTATCAATGTGTTGAATGAATTTGCCAACTTTGCTGAGACTGAACTGGCCTATTGTTATTCATGGTCTCGTTATTCTCTGGCACAGATTACTGTAATGCTCATTATGTGGAGATTGTTTTTGAAGAAAACTGTAGTGAGCAGATTTCTGTTGGGTGTGTCTCTCAGGAAGTGCATCAGCGTCATTGGCTTCCAGGTCACATTCAAAGAACTAGTTTTAATTTATAAATAATTCCTTGATACCTTGATACCTAGCTAATGGAAACCTTTCTACAATATGTGTCTCAAGCTCCAGTCAGGTGAGATCAAGGAAGCAAGAACTACCTATGTTTTCAGTAAAATATCTTTGATACTAGTCTGGATTAAGTACAGAATCTTGGAAACTAGAGAAATTTCCACATTCAGTTACAGGGAGTTAATTAAGGTGGAATCTCTGAATGGTTTGAAACGTTTCTTTCTGGATTTCTCTTCAATTCCGCTAAGTTGTCGTTTACTAAACTTGTTCATGATCGTGTCTGCTATCTCTTGATTGTTTTTTTAATCTTGTAGTCTCTTCTTTTCCTTTTCTGGTATACTTCCAATATTTTATGTTATGGGCCAGGAGCTCTATTGAACTACCTGTTTTACATGCATGGATAAAACAAGTGGAGAGAGCACCTTCTTAGTGGTGGCACCTGTTAAGTTCGAAGAACGAGTCGGAGGCGCGGGTAACTCTGAAGGCTTTATTCACAACAGAAGGGAAAACACCGGCAGGGAAAAGCCCTGCTGCTGGGATTTATATTTAGCGCGCCAGGCGTGCTTTAACCAATCACAGATAAGCATTCAAAATAACTTTAATTATTCAACAGGCTGGGCGGGGTGGGAGTTAACTGATCCGGCTCCTGGCTGTTTGGGCAGCCCAGATCTAACACCCCTACCCCTTAGATGGTTTAATCGGCCCACAGTGGAAGTCGTCCAATGCGGCGGGGTGCCGCCTAGTGCGCTGGGACCTGCGCACTTCAGATGAAGCTGGAGGCGCGACGGGGTAGGTCGACTCCGTCTGAACCTCCGGATCCACTGATGGCGGCTCCTGAGAGACTCCGGAGGCGGCCTCCTCTCGTGCCCCCAATGATGGACTGGTCGGTTACCCAGCGATCTGGTAGGTCCCCGTTCTCTTGACGGTCTATCGCTAAGGGGGGAGGAATATTTCCGTTAGGGGCAGCGTCCACATGGTCGGGGCTGATCTCAGTGGAACGACTTTTCTTAGCTGATCGATGTGGCGCCTCCACAGACTACCGTCCGGTAAGGCAACCACATATGACCGCGGGCCGGTTACCCTTTCTACTTGTGTGAGCTCCCAGCGGCTTTGGCTGTTGAAGTTCCGGGCGTAGGCCGCATCCCCGACCTCGAGTTGTCAGGCTCTGTCGGGTTCAGTGAGCGTTTTGGGGGCATACTGTGGGTGAAGGCGGTCGCGGACTGACCTCAACCTTCGACCCATGAGAAGCTCGGCTGGGCTCCGGCCGGTGGACTTGTGGGGGGTAACGTGTTGCCACGTTAAAAATTGGTTTAGTCTCTCCTGCCACGGCCCCTTTGCTTGCCGGTTTCTTTTGTTGAACGGACCACCCTCTCCGCCATTTCGTTCGCCGCCGGATTATGGGGTGAAATAAGGGTGTGCCTGATTCCCCTATCCCCCAGATACTGCTCCAGGGTTCCAGATGTGAACTGCGGCCCGTTGTCGGAGACAGCGGTGTCCGGCAGTCCGTGGGTGGCAAATAGAGAGGCCAAAACTTTAATTACGGACGTCACTGTTGTGGAGGGCATTAACCGAACCTCTAGCCAGCGGGAGAAGGTGTCTACAATTAGGAGAAAGGTTTCCCCGTGGAATGGCCCTGCAAAGTCCATGTGGAGATGGGACCAGGGGCCGGTGGGCTTTTCCGAGTCCCGTGGGGGGCCTTCGGCATGGCCGGCCGGGACTCTTGGCATGGGCTACAAGTGGCGACCCACTGCTGGATGTCCTCATCC
>JANHFO010001727.1:242840-260684 GCA_032468095.1 Pareas carinatus
CCCCGAAAATAATACACTGTCTTATATTATTTTTTGCTCCCAAAGATGGGCTAGGTCTTATTTTCGGGGGATGCCTTATATTCCAGCGAGAGGGAAAAATGTAAGTAGATCTTATTTTCAGATAATGTCTTATTTTCGGGGAAACACGGTAGTTATATTTTTGTCTCTTCAAAAATGACATCAACAACAACAATAGGCCTTACAAATGATCAAAACACCCCTCTTCTTTGGAAGGTACATGCTGAATAGGGTGAAAGGATGCTTCAGAATGGCATATCCAAGTAAAAAGCTGTGTGGTACAGTTCAGTGAGATGTAGAAATCCAGTAGATTGAAAGAATCAAAGTCATGTGAAAGGAGAACAAATAATAAAAGGCCAGTTTATAAGTTTTCTGTTTAGTTCTTCAATAAACATTTGAAGGAATAATCACAACATGAGAAGTGATTGGTGTGGCCAAGCCTAAATGTAAAGGACTGTTTACAAAGAAACACGTAAATATTGATATTTCCCTTTCTTTCAACTGTTTGAAAATAGTGCAAATGGTCTCTTTTTAATTTTACAGTCAGAGTTAAACAGGAGCATCTGGACCATCAAGGCTGCTCCCTGTGGCCTCACTGGGCATTTTAATTGTTTCAAAAATTATTTACATGGAATCAGTGGGAATCCTTTGCAATCAAGGTTTGACACTTTGTAGCGGCCCAACTTTCCATGCACCAATTGTTTAATCAAAATAATTTTTGAAAAAAACAGGAGGAACATATAGCACTTGCTAGTCACTCTTGCTGTAAAATTATCTACTAATATTAATAAAAATGACTAATGTGAACTAGGTTATAGTAAGCACCATGATCTCTCATCCATGATTCCCATGCAGTTGCTGATATAGTTCTGTTCTCCTTCTCCAATTTCATACCAAAGAGAGAGAGATTGCCCAAGTGAGTTTCATAAAGACTTATAGAGCCCTAAATACATTATATTATCTTATGAATAGATTATGGGTGCCCTTTCCCATTTTTCAAGGACATCCGTTTATTTTTAGAAGCATATTATAGAGAGCCAATTTGAATAATGTACATGAGACAACTAAAATCACATAAAACCTCTTAATTTATAAGACATGTAGGCAATTCTGAATGTTGGCATTCTACTTACCAAGTACAGGGCAATTCCACCCCCAATTAAAAAGCCACAATAAACATCAACTGGGTGGTTTTTGTACTGGGTGATGCGTGTCAGGCCACATATGATTCCACAGATGATAAAAGCAAAAACTAGAAGTGGCTTCAGAAGTTTAGAGGAGTCGGTCAATGTGGAATTGAAGTACATCTTTAAAAGAAATACATTTTTAAAAAAGTTTAGTAACATTTCCCCATGGAATGGTACTCTTTCTTTTCCTGATTTTTGAAGGAAAGTAATAAAGGAAAACAAGCAAAAATCCCTTGAGTTATTTGGAAAGAAAAAAATTTCCCTAAATTCAGGTGATATGTTGTGAGATGAAAGAGTCAAGGATTTTTTCCTTGCTATTAAGAATTTGGGAGAAAAACAAAAGTGCCAATCATGACTTGGAGTAACAATAACAGTGATGGGAATTGTCTTATTGCTAGTTTATAAATGGAATTAAAATGAATAGTTCAGTTTCTTGAGTGAATGGTTGGAAGAGGGTCAGTGGCTCTTCCAGATAGTAACTTGCATCTGACTCTAAGAGTGTGGGACAAGTCAGGTGAGGACAAGTCAATTCTCAAAATGTCTTTTGACTCGATGGAGTGGAAAGATGAAAGGACCTCTTTGCCACAGGACTCCAAACTCTACCTGAGTAATTTCTGAAGGTGTGAACTGAGCACCTCTCAGTTTGAATCAGCCAGGGAACTTATTTGGAGGTGTTATGGAAATTGCACAGGAAGAGTCAAGGGTTAATGGAACCACATCAGAGCCTTTGGAGAAGAAGGACTATCCCCCATATTATAATAGGCTAACTTCAATGATAATCTTGCTTCCCCCAACACTCACCCCTCTGTGAATGCCATTAGAAATAATCAGATCTGTCTTTTCATTCACATCACTGCTCCCTACTAATGATATCAGAGATGTCTAGATATAGTCTGAATGAGATGACACCTTAGCTTAACAGTAGTGTGAACCATAGTTGGGAGTCCTCGTAATATTTCAAAAATTAAATCCTCCATGCATTGTGAGAAAAGCTCTCGGCAGCAAGAGAAAAACATGGGCAATCCTAGGCCTATGCCTTTTAATATTGCCATCATATAATATTTACTTTTAATTGTGTTTTATCTTCATAGATTTTTGTATTGCATTTTTATTGTTGGTTGTGAACCATCCTGAGTCCGTTGCACGGAAAAGGGCGGTATATAAATTAAATTATTAAATTAAATCAGGAAATAGGAATAGCATGTGTCAAAAGGGATATGAGCCATGTGCTTTCACACTGAATTAGAAGTGAGTTGGGTTGAAAAATTAGAAGACTAATGATATGAATTTATTCTTTGAAGTTTATGGAGATTCTCAGTCATCTAGATCATGGTTGTCCCAAAAGTGCTTTTTCAAAAGACAACTGGACTTTCTTTTGTTTTTCCTGGAAGATGTTTCACTTTCCATTCAAGAAGCTTCTTCAGTTCTGACTGCATGGTGGAGAATAGAAGGATTTATATTCTTTGCAGTCATCTGGCCATTTGTACTCTCTTTGAGAGTTGTTGTTTCAGTCCTCTCTCAATAGAGGGGGTGGGAATACGGCACTATTTATCTCTCATTTACAACAGAGTCCTTTAAGCAGTCTCAAGAAGGTTCCACACCCATTTGCACTATTCAGGTGACCCTGAGGGCACAAATAAACGCCCAAGCGGCCTCAACAAGACTCAGAGTGCTAACAACCAGATCATTGCAAGGAATATAAATCCTTCCGTTCTCCACCAGTCTGTCAAAACTGAAGAAACCTCTTGTTCTTTGATAAGATACAATATATTTTCAATCACGAAAATGTTTCTTTCATTTAATGCAGATAACTCAACGTTTAATAGTGAAAGCGAACGTTGTAGCTTTTTGTGACCTGTCACAAAATGCTGCTCTTACCTGGACGTAAGTCCACTGAGCATGTTGGATGCTACTTAGGAGTATACATAAATATGGCATGTGTATTTTTGTGAGCTGGCCACACTTCACCACAGAGCTTTTAAAAATATTTCCTCATTCCAAAAGACAGGATATTTAGTAAAAAAAAAAACCAGGTGTTTCTACCAATTCTCCTTCATCTCTAATTTTTATATTTCTCTTCTTTGAAAAAAAAATGAAGTTGAGGTGATTCCTCTTTATCTTTATCAGGTTGTTTTTACACAAGTGAAGCAATGACATCCCGCCCCCTTACACATTAATACGAAAAGGCTTAATTACTCACCGAAACATACACAGCTGCAAATGCTGCCAGGGTGGCATGTTGTGAAGGAAATGACTTTCTGCAAAGGAAGGACATTCAAATTAAATTTCTCACTGAAAAGACATTCTGCCAAGCCCGATTTAAAAATAACCCAAAGCATCGGGTGGTCCAATTTGGTTACCGTGTTTAACCTACAAGATTGTATTCTGGGAAATTATTACATTATCAGTTTGGGGAAAAAATGACCTTTTGGTATTTTGTAAAGAGTGACTACTACAGCTCACGTTAACCAGCAGTAATAGACATTTTGACTGCACTGATTAAAATCCTGAATGAAGAAAAATTCCAATTATGACAGAATGAGTATTGCATAAAGATTTGAGAATAGCTCATTTCTTGCCATTAATTATCCCAGTGACTGGATAAGCATTGCAACCATCAATTAAAACTCTTTAACACGCTGCCCCAAAATTGGCTCAGAATTCTCTTCCTACAGGATTTCTATCTGTCCTTACTCGATGATTCGCTAATAATCACAAACAAGTTTCTTAAAGCTGTACGGAAATAGATATCTCAGAAAAACAGTCTGAGCCTTGATCCACAGTGATGCTGGCAGTTAAGATGTTCAGAAAGAAAGAAATCTATAAAACTCTAAAACGGTGTTTCTTAAAGTGAGGACCAAAGACCTCAGAGTTCCCTGCAAGAGTCTCTCATGGATCCCATGAAATTAAAATTATTTGCAAACATTGAAGATAATTAAAATTAAAAAGATGCCTCTCCTCTTAATTGCTAAAAAAAGGTTTATTTAATATGTCGATGTTTATGTTAATATCTAACACACATTTAAAATGCTCGGTATTATTCAATACATTTAGTGTTGTTACTTTCATATGATTCGATAAATAAATATATTACTAATACATCAATTTTAATTTTTAATATGGCAAATATCGATAAATGTAACCTACACAGTCTAAAGCTCGTTTTGGGGTTCTCCATTATTTTATAAAAGTGGGAAGGGGTCCTGAAAGCAGAAGCTGAAGAAACGCTGCTCTAAGGTTGAGCGCAACCTGAAAAGCGCAAGCACTCAGCCGATAGAGAGAATAAAAGTGTTTATTTTATTTATTTTCAAAATTTAATTAATTTAAATTAATTAATTTAATAAATCAATTAAATTAATTTAATAAATTATTTCATTTGAAAAAATCTTGAGCAATATTTTAAGATTTCTGTCTCTCTAAAGCATTCAAAAACTTAATTGTTGTAGAGAATATATCTTGAAAAGGCAGCAGTTAGGAAACACTTCTTCTTAAATTCAACATCTAGCCAACCCTGGCTAATCTGCAACGTTGGACCTAGCTAGGATTTGGATTGGGAACACTTAGTCTAACCTGAGGAACCCTGGTGGCACAGTGGTTAGAGTTTGATCCTGACCAGCTCAGGGTTGACTCAGCCTTCAATTTTTCTGAGGTCACTAAAATGAAGACCCAGATTCTTGAGGGCAATATGTTGACTCTGTAAACCACTTAAGGAGGACTGCAAAGCCCTATGAAGTGGTATATAGATCTGTCATTGCTATTGCTAAGTGCTATTGCTAAACTGTAAAGTTGAAGAAAACATTTGGGAAGAAGGCAGTTGCAAACCATTTTTTTTTACTTTTGTCAAGACAATGATAGTGTCCATGAAGTCCCTTAAAATCAAAGTCCACTTGAGGAGACTTGGATGAATTCAAGCAGAGTCTATGATATATCAAGGCTTATGCATGAAGACATTTGTACATGAAAATTCTCACTAGAGAATACATAATAGTCTATTCTGAGATAGGTAATTTTTAAAAAAATATTGAGGCAATTTCAAAAATAATTACTGTAAATCTGGGAAATTGAAATAAGATTTTTAAGTTTTTCTCTTTTTAAAGAACTGATGTCCGACTGTCTTTTTATAAAATCAGATTTTAAATATTAATTTTCTCAAAAAAAGAGAAAGTCTTAGGCCTCATTTCAGCCTGCTATCTGAAAATGCTATTGCAGTATCTAAATATCTGTTTATAAATCACTTAATTTTATGCATGATGATGACTCTTGGAATCAGTAAACATAGTTACTGGATGCACAGAGAGAGGAATTCACATCTCCTTTGCAAATTCTAAATATGCATTTTTCTTAGGACATTATATTATGCATTTGGGGAGAGAGTATAGGAGCAGGAAAATATTGTTCGATTACTGCTCAGGCCTATTATTATGGAGATTATTTTGTTGACAAAATTACCCTTTTTAGTAAGATTATAACTCCTGCAATGGTAGCGCACTCACTGCCATTTTCAAGCAACTGTAATGTCCATCCATTTTGTAACTTATCCTTACTTATAGTTAGGCAAATTTTTGCTATGAGAACCAAAAGCCTTAAAGAGAGCCACTGAGAACTGCATCAATTTCTCTCTGTAGAATTTTGCTCTTTAATCTGTTTTTAAATATGCTATGTCTTGGATATGCTAATATACGGCAGAACACAGCCAAGGTCTTTGATCCACATTAACACAGCAGAAGTAGATGAAAAAAGACCAGCTGCCTTTAGCTCATTTCACTGTCACCTAGCTGTCAATCAGTCCATCAAAGGTAATTTAACTGAAGGTAACTACCTTCATCTCAGCTAATTTTGATACTAATTGTAGCTATTGGGCTACAATCATGCTATGTAGACCTGGAGGGGAATGATGGAACGGACACTTGAGCATTTCACTTTCTGCTTTTGGCTAATAATTAAATTGGCAGCTAATACATTAAGGTTGTATCTAAGAGCAAAGTAAGAGAAACACAGCTATTCATCACCTCTGCTAAGACACCAATGTCCTTGCGTTCTTCCCAACTGTCAACTTGGAGAAGCAGTTTCAAAATTGATCGTAGTACATTTTCACCATCTGATTTCAATAAAAACCTGTAACCTACAAAGTTTGAGATTCCAACTTGATTTTTTTCATCTCTTGAAGCCTCTTTTGCCCAACATGTCACATTTTTTTAATATAGCAAATTGGAGAAGAGGCCTTGTCTTGCTGATGATGGTTGCAAGCAACTTTAGAAGGCATTTTCATCTGAAAAACACACTGAAATATTCTATGTACATTCCAAAGGAAATGCTTGTCTTGTGGAAACTCAAAATTTGCAGACAAATGCTATCATCAGACTGAGAAGGATGTACATACATGATGAACAAGAGCTAACAAACACTGAATAACATACAGCTAAATATGTTCCTAACCTGCCATCATTGATGATAATGGGATCAGATCCTGAGCAAATATCCTCCACAATGTAAGAGTTTTCTGAGCACGATACATTGAGGGAAGTATAATTAGGTTTGCATACAGTCAGGAAATACGGTGTTTGATATCCAGTTGACAGCTGTATAATATCAGTGATGAGTGCAGTAGCACAAAGGCCAAAGATATGGACACCTAGAAATGAAACAAAAGAATTCATGACACTTTGGTCAAACAGACAGTATGTTTATTCTAGTTTCGGATACCAGCTGGTGACCTCTGGGCTGATTTAAATCTGCAGAGTAAAATTGCTACTGATCATGCCAAGCGGGAGTACTGACGTTACTTCTCTATGTATCCGTATCATAATTCTGAATCAATGACCCTCTTTTGTCAATCTACCTGGTGAGTACTTCTACCCATTAAGATAAGCGAGCAGATGGATTGAGGTGAGACAGACACGTTGCATGGCATCTGCAGTAAAGGTAATGCTTCATCCAGGTTCCCATAGGACTCTGAAACCCCATCAGACAAACTCACCAACAAATCGAACAGCTCTTCTAAGGAAAGAGTTGAAATTGCAGCCGCCTGCATTGATATTGGCCTCGGCTCCAATTCCATTCCGGCGTTTGGAAAAGCAGCAGTAGAGAATACTCTCACCTACCATAATCTGCAATGACAAAGACTGAGTGCAAGGTAACGATGCAATGATTTGAGCAGGATCTGGTTCAAGTCAAAGCACTTATATGTAATGATCAGCGAGCAAATTTCTTTCATCAAAGTGTGGATGCTCCGCATTACATCACAGGTGACTCTTAATTCAATTTTCTGAGGAAGGGCAGGGAATATACTGTATGTTTACACCATCTTGTTTGCAAGAGAAACAGTCAGATCTGTTGGCTGAGACAGTGGTTGACCTAAGATCTCCAACTGTCTGACATTGCCTTGTGGATAACCGGATTGAAAGCAGAGCATGGACATCTTCATATGTACAAACAAAACAAATAAGTATATAGCACTATCACTGTGAAACAGTATGTTAGTCTCAAAGCTGTAGGAGATTAACAGAGAACAACAGAATAACAGATTTGAAAGGGATCTTGGAGGTCTTAAAGTCCAACCCACTGCTCAGGCAGGAAACTCTATACTATTTCAAACAAATGTTTGTCCAATCTCTTCTTAAAAACTTCCAGTGTTGGAGCATTCACAATTTCTGGAGATGAGTTATTCCACTGATTAATTGTTCTGACTGTCAGGAAATTTCTCCTTAGTTCTAGTTTCTTTCTCTCCTTGATTCGTTTCCATCCATGGCTTCTTGTCCTGCCTTCAGGTGCACTGGAGAATAGCTTGACTCCCTCTACTTTGTGGCAACCCCTGAGATATTGGAACACTTCCATCATGTCACCTCTAGTCCTTCTTTTCATTAAACTAGATATACTCAATTCCAGCAACCGTTCTTTATACTGTATGCTTTAGCCTCGGTCCCCTAATCATCTTTGTTGCTCTTTCCCAGTGCGCATCACAGCAGTCAAGAAATTACCTGTCTCACTTTGTATTAGCTTTACTGAATCATGAAAACACTTCCCTGTGTTGGCAATTTTCAACATTTGCTTTGGCTATTTTTAAGACATTTTTTCAGTGGTACTGTCCTGCTTCTCCAGAATTTTCAACTTCATTTTCATCCATTTCTATCACATTTGAGTAGCTAAAGAGATTTGACTGGCTTTTGGCAATTTTATCCCATTGAGCATGATATTTTTCAGAAATGCCCATAACCACAATCATGTGAGTAGCTAAGATGCAGCTGCTACTTTTTCTTGTAGAGGGCAACTTTGAGATCACAAAAATTAAGATTATCCACAGCTTGGATCAGACATTGACTGAATGGCTGGCGGAGATCTTTTACTAATGAAGATTTTCATTATTTTCAGAATGGTTAGAGCAATTTTGGGGAGGATTTAAGGGTGGGAATAGCTGTCCTGGGGAATCAAACTGGTATAACTATCCCCAAAATTATGTCATCAAAATTCAGTGGCAAATTGAGGAGAAAATGGGTGGTTTGCTTCCCTGAAAGTTTCTCTTTTCCATTCTTATTTTAAGCAATTCAAAATGTACTTCCAAAATTGGGTAATTTTCCACCAAGTTTGACAGCACAATCACAGGGTATTAGGGAACTAAACCCAGGCCACAAGCTCCCTATCTGCAGTTAGAACAACAAAAGTAGTTGAAGGTAGGCAAAACCAACAGAACAGAAATGAACAGATTGGAGGTTCCTGTGCTATTCAATATTCCTTATGATTATCAACAGCTTGACCTAGCTTGACTGTTGTTGTGGTCTTCTGTCTATGTCAGCTGTCTATCTGTGCTTGCATTGAAGGTTGCTAGTAACTGTCATAAGCTTGCGGGGGAGGGAGGAATTTGGGAAGAGAAGAGAGCTGGAGATGAGAAAGAATGTGATGGGAAATGAGGGGGTAGAGACACATATAGAACACAAGCAGGACCCAGGTGTGTGAAGAAGAACCATCTTCTGCACTTCAAGGATGTTGGGCATGGAAATGGGATTTACAATGGATCCAAGTCTACCTGGTTCCCATAACAACTGCTGATGCCCTGATTGGCCTGGGGGACTCTGGGGGGTGGGTGCTGGGGCTTGAGGTTACTTTCAATATGTATTTTGCAAGGCTTTTCTTCAGAGCTTGCCTACCCACGCTGCACTCAGCATCTCTAGTAAAAGTATCTTTGCTTTAGAGCCTATGGAGTGAAGAGTGGTTCTTTTCTAGCTGGGGCCAGTCCAAAATGCTATTTTGCTAAAGTCTGAATGTTGATTTAATTTGATTCTTCTGAAGTTTTGTCACCATTTATTCAGATCTTACATTAGTTGGCAGAGGTGGCTGTTCCTCTCTTAATTGTCTCCAACAGGTACATTAGAACTGGAGCCTTAATTGCCCAGTACCCAGTAAGAGGCATGAATGAACCGACTCCCAATTATTTAATGTTGGCTTCCTTTTTCGTTGAAGAGAAAGCAAAAAGAAATGGATTCTAGTTAGTAAGAATCACCGTATTCCCCAAGTATTTTAAGTTAAAAAGTCATGCAGAGAATCTTTTTTAACATTTATTTTTAAAACATTAATAAAAAAAATTTGTAGAGGCCATTTTTAGAAAACTGCCATGTAATAGATCTCCTGGTATCAGTGTAATTGACAGTCCTGTACTTTGACATTATTGCTCGACCTTCTCTCAGCAGCACTACCAGGCTTAATGGATTTCCCTTATTTTCCCCCACAGCAAAATAAGGGTGGTGAAGACAGTATAATTCCACCACAATGTAGCTCGTAAGGGGGACTTAAGGGATTCTGTAAGCTAAGTGCTATTGTCCAAATCAGCTTCCAATAACATAATGGGCCTCAGTACAATCATTATGGTGCAGGGACTTTGATCAAGAACTAATGGGATTGAAAATTAATATTTTTTTATTTTTTACAGAATTTTCAATTGCTTTTGATTGTTATATATGAAGATCTTCCTTGGAAGAAGCATAAGTCAAGTCATGCAACTGTTGACTGGGGTTTAGATACTGAATGATTTGCACAACACAATTAACCGATTTTCCAGCTTTGCATATAACACTGAATGGTAAGCTAGCTGAACGGGCTGGATTTATGTTTGATCTAGTGTTAATGAGCTAGCCTAGAAACCAGGAGACTGTGAGTTCTAGTTCCGCCTTAGACATGAAAGCCAACTAGGTGACTTCAGATCAATCACTCTTTCTCAGCCCAGGTCACCTCACAGGGTTATTGTTGTGAGGAAAATAGGAGGAAGAAGTATTAGGCATGTTTGCCACCTTAAGATACTTATAAAGGAACAAGGGTGGGATTAAAAATATATATAATAATTAAATAAATATGCCAAGTCACAGAAAACACTAACCAAGTTCAAAACCTAACAAGCGGGACCTGTGTGAATAAGCAGAGAAGCATTTAAATTGATCCAGTGAAACATATTGTACAACCTAATCTAAATTATTCTGGTAACTAATATTTCTGTTTTGTCTATACGTTTCAATCCATTATTCTTTTAAGTACAAGGAGATATACTATTATCTGGTATACAACCCAGTTCTGAATGCCATGGTTCACCTTGATCATATAAACCAGCTTTAAAAGGAACTAACAATGGTTGACTACCTATCCAGCTGTTGAAGAGAACTGCTCTCCTTCAAAGTTTTTTTCCCCCCTATCCGAAGGGAAAGCACTCCTTAGCACGCAGCTTTTCAGACCCAGTTGCCCAAATCTGTCACCATTGGATCTTTTGATCATAGGTAAGCAAAACTGATTATGGGGCTTCCTGCAAATAAATCATTGCATCAATTCTTGAAGATAGGTTTGCAGATCTGAGGATTTGGTCTCCTGCTAATGGGCTGACACTATTCTGAGCACCTGCAAAGCCTAAAACGAACAGGACAAATGGGAAATTCTCTAACTCACCATAATGGCAGGAGCAGCAAAAGCCAAACTGAGCAACATCAAGATAGGAACGGCCTCCTGGGAAGGTTCGATGTATGGCATACTCAGACTTCTATCATAGCAGCTGAATCCGGCATGTACTGGCTTGAAGACATCCGTGAGTTCAAGGAAATAGAGACTGACAACAGAAGAGGCCAGTATGGGCAGCTAAGAAAGAAACATGAAAGTTACTTTCCTTTTTTAACCATGCATATATTTAAGCTCTTATCTTGAAAACGTGTATATTAATAGTGAACATATTAATACTGTAGTGAACTCAGATGTTAAGGCGGCTTTAGGATAGATGCAACCTTCTGCAGGAAAACATTTGGTTGCGCAATAGGATTTCACTCAGCTCTCCTTCCTCATGTCACTTCTTCAGTAGACTCCAAATGTAGACTTTTGTTTCAAGTCTCATTTATATCCAATTATTTCCACCGATAACCCTGGATATGATATTCAGTAAAAAGGTTTTTTTTAACTGCATTTTAAAATTTAAGTCCTCTATTGTGGATTAAAATGAGTTAAGCGGAGCTTAATTGGCTGTCATAACCTATTAAAATAATGTAAATTCAGAATTCTTAAGTGGGGCTGGTCACATTATTTTATTAATTTGGCATTTTATTAAGTTTGCTCATATCTTCTAAAGAAATTGAGAAATGCAATGTGAGCTACAACAAAACCGAAGATCACGAGGTATAATACAATGCAAATAGTAAAATGATGATTAAACTCTGCACTGAGCACCAACGTTAGCTGATGCATATTTATAAACAGTTCTCCTGTACCTATTGTTCAGTATGGGTGGGTGGTTACCATAGCTCTTGGACTTCTCTCTGGTACTATATTGGAGCAAAGAAAGCACTGTGGTTTCATTTACTCCAATAGAGCACCAGGTGGTATATACTAATGTATATAGCAAGTAGTTGAAGGCAAATACAGTTGTCCCAGGATAATGTTGCAGGTCCAATCTGGCTCAGTCACCTGGACCAGAATTAGTCTTCCAAGCTTCAGACTTGTGCTGGAGCCTTTCCTTATGGAACTTCTCTCTGACCAGAATGTGATTCACTCAGATTGAATCCTCCAATCTAGTTGAATCTTGTAGTGTGACCTTTCTCACAAGACCTTTTCTCTATTTGATAGCACTTCACTTATTTCTGTCCAAGTCTGATTAAAATATTGAATAAACACACAGGGAGGAAAAATGGAATCCTTGAAGTCATCTATTCACACCTGGGCAATAGGAAGACCAAGTACATTCATAACCTAGGAAAAGTCTTTCCCACTCAGGGGAGCCATATGTATTTCTATTTAAAATTTCGTCACTCTAAATTTGCATCTATGTATGTAAATGGCAAGTGCAAATTTTATGCAAATCTGTCTCTTGGTTGCTGAGGCACAAGTTGCCATGTTGCAACTTTACCACATTATCTTATAATATCTTTGGGGGCAGAACATTAAAAAATTAGATCACAAGTTTTTTTCCTGCTGGAAAATTCTGAATAATAAAACAAGTTTAAATTGTTCTCAGAATATTCATTCATTTATGCTACACATTTTTTTAGCTCCCTTCTATCAATGTTGGACAAATTAATTCACAAATTAGAAATAAAACAAATAAAAAACCTTAAATTCTCTGACTGCAGAGAGCAATGGCCACATTTATCTCATTTTTGCAATCGCAATAGCATTAGTGTAAGGTTACTGTTATCTTATGCTCATCTCATATACACTGAGAAATTCTCCAAAACAGAATAAAATTTGAGCTCTAGCAAACATCCAGAAATATCTTGATCCCATCCAAATAATCAGAAGTCCAGTAGCACTTTTTCCAACTAACAAAGTTTATTAAAAGGCATAGGTTTTTGTGGGCTACATGTATGAGCTCCATCTATCCATCTATCTGTTCATCCATCCATCCATCCATCCATCCATCTATCCCTGGTTAAGGGAAGCATCTGTATCTGAAGCCAAAAATAAACTAATCCAGCAAAATTTGTGAAAGATAAGAGGAACGTTTTCAAATCCCATCTTATATGCAAAACCATGAAGACATAGTTTAGTTTAGACCAACAGAGAGTTCTAAACTATGTTATTCATATATTCCAGGCTACCGGATATGATAAATTAATGACATGCATCAAAGTTATCCAAATGTTTATCCTTCTCCTCCCAATAGTCTATTCATCTTGGTGAAAGGCAAATGTCTGTATACAGACATGAAATTCTTTATTAGCATAAGTATTCATGTATCTAAAGGTTCACATCTGTGCCATTTCTTGTGTATCTGCATATAGACTTTTCCTTAATACTGTATCTGCATTTTGAATTAATTTTTGACACATTTTATGAGCACATTCTCCTTGTAAAATTTTCATCTTGAATTTCTTGAAAGCTCACTCATCTAGAAATTCAAAACATCTGACAGATGTTCATCAAAATAGATGTTTTGTAACATTTTTCCAGTCCTATTTTATTCATGATTACTCACAATTATAACTCAAAGAACTTGATGGGGCATATTTTCAAATACGTTATAAGACAGCACCTTAAAAAACAATTCCAAGTGGAAGTAGAGTTGAAAATAAAGTGAACCTTTAGCCATTATCTGAATGGATGGATGGATATACATATACAAATGTGTGTGTGTGTGTGTGTGTGTGTGTATAACACCATTTAACCCACCTTGGCTTATCTTCAAAAAAGATCTGAGAACAGCTAAAGTTGGTTAATATTTGGATGAAAGTCAGCTAAGTCTAAGATTGGTGGCAAGTTGATAAGGAAATTGAAAACATTAAAGAAACAGATTTTTTTTTGAAAAGGGGAAATGTCAAATCACTTCCATATTGTTGCCAAGAAAATTACAGGAATATGTCTATGAGGACTCCAGGCATTAAACTCTGCTTGAAAGACATTTTATCTGCATTGTCACATTCAAAGCGCTCGTGATTTTGATGATGGTTGGTGATGGAGGAGGGGATTGTTTACTTAATGGATTTTATTTAAGTGTTTGAAGCATTGATTTATGGATTGAGATGGACACTGGAAAGTAATCGTTCCATGGCAGATGTTACTTATGATGACGATAGTATACCTTATTAATACCAATTTTGGTACAAGCATTACGGGAATCAATTCACAAACTCTTATTATTTAATTGAAATATAGTGATTTTAGGCAAGATCTCTAATAGTTGGTGAAGGCCAAACCTAATAACAACATTATCATATTGAATACTGGAAAGTATAGCAGATGCACATTGTTTTGCTATGGAAACAAAGAGATGCCACAGCCAAGAGTAAAATACAAACAAGCATAATTTTTCTAATGATTTTTGACATTTATTTGACTATATTCCTTTTATATAACTTAAGGTGGCATATGTAATGCTCTCTCCTCCTCCTTTTTCCTTTCCTTCCCCCCACCCCCTTGTGAGGTGGGTTGGGCTGAGAGAAAGTGATTGGCCCAAAGTCACCCAGCTGGCTTTCATGCCTAAGGTAGGACTAGAACTCACTAACTCCTAGTTTCTAGGCCGTAAAACTTTTTATGATTCAAATTTCATTACAACTGTCCCATAAAGCTGATCTAGATAACTTAGATAATTTAGAGATATACAGAATGTCAATTAGTCAACATTGAAATCGTTTTGCTCATATCTTGTGCTCTTTGTTTAACAACTCAACTGATGATCCTGAAAACCTAAAAATAGTTTTTATTGGTACACATTGGGCCAGTCTTCAGTATATACTTCTGCTGTCCCCCAGCCTGCTAACTGCATGCCTTCCTTCAATCAGTCTATCTAGAATACCTGCTCTGTTATGTCACATATGGCAGTGCTTTATGTTGTTCTGACATAATGGCTTAAGCTAATTCATTTCACTGTCATCAATAGTGGGATAAATAGATAGGTCCCACATCATGCAGCTACTTGAAGGAATCGGATCACATGTGAATGTGAAATGGCGTCATTCTGATAACTGCTTTTCACACCCACTGCTAACAATTTTCCTTGGGGAGGGGGGCTTTCATAGAGTTCTTTTTGTCCTGCCCCCTGAATGCATTTATCAGAAGCATGGGAGGGGGGAGAAAGGAAATTGGGATGTTTTGCCAACCAAGCCCAAGTTTCCCGCTCCCCCCATCCCATGGCTTCCATGGATCTGGCCCGTAGGGCTATCCTGGAGGTGAGGGGGTGGTCTCCTGGGACAGTAGTGGCACATGGGGCAGTGACTGTGCAGGTCGGGCATGGGGGACAGTGGTGGCCACAGGGGGAGGTGGGGGTGGCCCGTGACGGCGCTCCTCAATGAAATTGAGTCTGACACCCCTGCTCTAGAGCAGAGGTTGCCAACCTCTGAACCAGGGTCTACCAGTAGGCCGTGAGAAAATATTGGTGGTCCGCAGGAAAATCTGGAGATTATTTGAATTTGTTTGTATAGTTCTATGATTCCTGTGTGTGTGTGTGTGTGTGTGTGTGTGTCTGTCTGTCTGTCTGTCTCTCTGTGTGTCTCTCTCTTTCATTCTGCCTCTTCTGTCTCTCTCTCTGTGTGTGTGTGTGTCTATCTGTCTCTCTTTCTGTCTCTCTGTCTTTGTCTCTGTCTCTCAAGCAGGAACAAATGTCACACTAAAATGTGTAATACTTAAAGAAACTTCAATTAGTTTGTAATAATTAAACTAACTTTTATAATTTTGCTACAATTAAACCTTTAATGATTTTGTAAGATTAAATAAGCTTTTAGGATTTTTTTAATAATTAAATAAGCTTTCTTAATTTTGTTATATTAAATAGGTACATTTTATAGTATTAAAATGGAAGCTTTCTGATCATTATTTTATAAATGTATTTATCTTTTGGAAAAATTCATATTAGTGGTCCGTAGGATTTAAATTTATGAATTTAGTGGTCCCTGAGGTTCAAAAGGTTGGCGACCACTGCTCTATAGTATTGATTTCAACCTTGGCAGTTTTCAGATGTGTGGACTTCAACTTCCAGACCTGAAATATTATTATTTCTTGGTGACTGTATATTAAAATGATTGGTACCATTAACAGCTTCCTTAAATCTCACAACTATAATTCATCCATCTCTCCATCCATCTGTCCATCCATCCCCCATTCCTTTTTCCTGGGTTTAGTACCATAAATGGTGTAGCATCATTATGATAAACCGCGAGGAGGCAAGTTGCAGCTCAGCTTAGATAATGTCACATACCCTAGAGCAAATTTAAGAATTCCTATAAATAAGAGGCCAGTTCAGGCCTAGTAGGAATATTTGCATCTTCTCTGTAACCTGCTGCAGGGAAAGAGGGGAGAGGAATGCCAAAGAAAAGAACTATCTTAAGACTGTAATTTAGCTGTACAACACATGGAACCAAAAGACAATTTCACATCCATGGAACAGTGTATGTTTCCCTTTTTGGAAATGTCATTGTGGGAGAATACTGCTCAGCACCCTCCTATCAAATGCTACTGTGTGAGACATCTAGCAAACAGGAAGAAATTCTTATGCAGAAAGGAACATTTTCAGTGAACTGCCTTTAATTTTTAAAATAGCTTTTTAAAAAAGAACTTTGCAAATTCTTTAATGTTACCATGGTTAGAAGCACAGAGATTATTCCTAGGTGAAAGAAAAAATATCAGGCAATAGGGATCATTTCATTAGATTACAAATTCATGATGAACAATTATGAATACTTAATGATGTTTTTAATACAACTAGGTAAGACAAGATAAGAAGCATCATTATGTTTCAAGTGCACAAAGAGAAGAACATTTATTTGGTAGACTAAACTCAGTAATTTTATTTAGTTGTGAATAAAAAAAATATTCTCATGCCAGATTATATTATAGTCCTGAGCACTGGTTTGAGGACACCAGTTTAAGAAAGACCAGCTGAAATGTTTTGGATCATTATGCAAATGTTGTGAAGTATGTTGCTACCACAAAAGATTTAGAAGTCATACTTGTTCAGGTTAGGATTGTACCTATGTTCCTTAAGGCAGAGGTTTTCAACCTTTTTCAAGCTGCGGACGCCAAAACATGTTGGTTTTTTTGAGAATTTTTATTAGTTTGAACACAAATAAAATCAAACCACAAACAAACAAAACAAACATACTGTACAAACAAATAAAATAAGCGCTTCAAAGATTTTGATCAGCATCAACCATCTGGGTATAAATTTTACATTTTCACACTTCTTCAACAGTGTCTATTTCATCTTACTAATACATTTTCAAATCTACTCCTTCCACTTCTTGTCTAACCATCTATAGAAATTATTCCATGTTTTGAAGTGTACACATTCTTCTATGCTCTTCAACGTCAAAGTTAATCAATCCATCTCCAAATCTAAAATTTTCTTAATTATCTCTTAGTCTTGTATAACTTTTTCATTTTTCCAGTTTTGTGCAAAGACAATTCTGGCTGCTGTCAGGACGTATATTATCTAATACACATATTTTTATTAAAATGTTCTGGGAGAATACCCAGCAAAAACAATTTAGGCTTAAAATTTATCTGTATCTTTGTTATATCTTATAACCATTTATGTATTTCCCCCCCAATGCTCTTCATGCGCCGACCCCCAATGCTCTTCCTGTGATCTGGGTGGCACAGGCGTTCAGGCCCCAGACTTTTGGTTGATGTTGTGTAACGTCAGGTCCGTGATTAATAAGGCCTCCTCTCATTTGTGATATGATTCAGGAGG
>JANHFO010001727.1:282760-295674 GCA_032468095.1 Pareas carinatus
GGCGAAAGTCTTTTTTTTTCCCTCCACGGGTTTTTTTTGGGGGGGGGAGAAGTAACCGTGGATGTGGGCAATATTACTGGCAGACGCGGTGAGTTGCCTTCTCTAGACACAACCACCTGATTGGGCACGACGCGGCCATTCGTCCAATTAGGTAGCGTTCCTTTCTTCTGGAAGAAATAAATAAACGGAAGGTGTGTGTGTGTGTGTGTGTTTGAGGATATGTCTGATGTTGGGCTGTTTGAAAGCACGGCTCTCAGGATAGTTTTGGGTCAGACGTGGCCACCCGCTGACTCCCAGGATGGTCGCTGTGGGGATAATTTGGACCTAATCTAGAAGCCTGGCACTCTGAAAAATTAGCTGTCAGTAGACACCTAGACATTAGCAACATCTACGGACTATGCCAAACAAACAAACAACCAGCCAAAAAGGGAACAAGAAGAGCTAAGTGCCTATCCACCAGCAATCGGCATACCCCAATCAAGAAACTGCCAAAGAAGCCAACAGCAAACAGCCCAATTAAAGAATCTGTAAAACTGCCCCTACCAACACTGACAGGGCAAGTCAACAGAATATAAACTGACAGCAAACTGCACTCCTTACTAGCACTGATGATGTTACCTAGTTTGGATAATGAAATGTCTGCAAGAATGCAAGCAAGCTCAGAGGGCACCGAGGACCCCTCAATTTGGATCTCCTCGAGAGCCCTGGGCATCAAGTGTCACATAAAGCAATACCCTGTTTTCCTTAAAATAAGACCTAACTGGAAAATAAGCCCTGGAATGATTTTTCAGGATGCTCGTAATATAAGCCAGAGGTTTTCAAACTTTTTCAAGTTGCGGACCTCAAAACATGTCATTGCTACATGGTGGACCCCATTCCCACAAATTCAACTAATTACTAATCGACAATTCATGTCTATTACTTTCTCCAAATTTTTCTTGACCTGTCTGTGGACCCACTGGCAACTTACCACGGACCCCCAGTGGTCCACAGACCATAGTTTGAAAACCTCTGGTATAAGCCCTACCCCCAAAATAAGCCCCAGTTAAGATTGTCAGCCAGATGGATGCATTTAGTACCGTAGTTCCCCCAAAATAAGACCTAACCGGAAAATAAGCCCTTAAGGTGTCTTTGGGAACAAAAATTAATATAAGACCTGGTCTTGTTTTCAGGGAAACATGGTAGGTACTATAACAGTGCTTGCTAACCTTTTAGGCACTGAGTGTCTGGACGAGTCGCAGCTAAAGAGTTGCGGCGCATGATGTCATCGCCTGGCACCACTACTCTCTTTCTGAGCATGCCCAGCTCTGGGGCGATGCTGGGGTGACTTGGCTCATGTGTCAACAGAGATGTCTCTGTGTGCCCAGTGTGGCACACGTGCCATAGGTTCACCATCACTGCACTATAACAACCAAGTATTCTGCCTCTCCAGGTTCAAGCCCAGAATATCACCACAACTAGTTTCATCTCCTTTGGCATTTTTCAGCCCAGATCATTTTTCCAATGGTGCATCGTTTATAGTTCAGCTTTTGCTTGGCCCCAGAGACTGGTTCAGAGAGGTGTAATTGGCATAAGAACACATGGGAATGAGCACCAACGTGAGAGAGAAGGGAAAGAGACTTCATAATTCCTCATGACTTCTAAAATGCGATACTTTCGTAGCTACTTGAATATATTCTTTCCATGCTTTCAGAATCAAGGAACTCAGCAATGCCTCTTCATGTGTGTATCAGGCCTTCATTCTGCAATCTTGTTTTGCTTTGGGAGTGTAGAAGAAGCTGTTCTAATCTATTCCTAGCTATTAAAAGAAAGGTCTGAGCTAAGGTCTGCCTGAAAGAAGTGAAACAAACATACAAATGGATTCACGTTGTGAATTATTTAACATGCAACAGAAGAATGAGAGTTCACAAGGAATTGAAAAGCATCTAAAGCAGTCCCAAGGAAAACAAATATAAATAACAGAAAAGACCTCCAAGTTTTATTATTTACTATGTTCTTTGCATTATTCCTGTTACAGGATCTGTAATTTTGCAATTCGCCAGCCACTTCATCGGGTCTGCAGCTTTGGCCAGGCATATGCCTAGTTGCACAAGAATATGGAAAGGGGGAGAAGTCATTATAGCACATCTTTTTAAATATAATGAGTTATTTAAATCTCACATTTCTGACCTAGTCTATAGATTAAAAGGTTGATGTAATGATCTGAAAACTGGGCTGTAAGTTTTAAAAAAGGAGGTTCTCCAAATTAGTAGCATGATTCCAAAATTTTGATCATGACACAGTTTTTGGGTTGCAGATAGAAAGTAAGCCACTCGTACTCATGGGGGAGGAGCAGTGTTGGAAAATATTGGAAATAGTGAAAATGTTTCCGCAGCCATGAAGCGTGTAAGATGCTCACCTCTCACATTTTCCTAAAGGAATAAATGGGTGCTCAATAGTAAGCAAGGAAATAAACTAGCTTCACACACTAGAGTACAATGAAAAAGGAAGAGAAATGGCTTTCGCTTATCAATCATTTAAACTACAATTTTGATATCTAACAGCATGGCAAGCCAAACACCTGAGAAGGTAGTATGTTGTGTGAATGCACTCTTTGGTTGCTAGCATAAATCATCTATCTATCTGCCTTATTCACAGAATTTGTACCAGGAGTCCAGATACCAGTATCCTTCATTGATCATTCCTTTTCCCCCATCCCTTTTCTTTCTAGAGTGAAATATTGTAGCTTCTTGGATGTCATTTCTGAGAAATTATTATAAGAACTTTATTCTGGTAACTTGTTTTAGGAAGAATTTAACAACGATTTGGAGAAATATACTTCTGGTATTTCTGAATATAGCACCTAGCTGAATTTGATTTATGGTCAGAATTAATTGGGACTTGGATGGGATATAATCTGAAAAGCCAAGAGATGTAGGCTAGGCTGGGAAGTGAAAAAAAAATTGGAATGCAATGGCAAGCCACTTCCATATTCTGGCAACTACCTGTCGTATTTTTTCTGGCAAAACAATTTTATAATGCGTGGATGTAAAAATGAGTTTCAGTTCCTTCGATTCTGTTCACAATTTCACCATACAAATTGTTTTACAATGTCTTACTGATCAGTACTTCCACTGTTCGCTTTAAATTCTGTGCTGAATCAAATCTGGTGACACCTCTAAGGGGGTCATTGAACTTTCAATGAAGCCAATGTGTGTAGATAAGTTGTCACCTATAAATTTTGTGTTAGCTTTTTTAGAAAGAGATTTTAATGGATAACTTTAACCTTTTTAGAAGCATATTTTATTGCTTAAATCGACACTTATTTTAAAATCTGAATAGATCTTTCGGTCTTTTATCTTCCATTTTGGTGGCTTTAGTGTTAATCTGAATTGTGCTTCAAGGCTTTTCTCGCATTTGCTTATTCATGAAATCTTTACGCCATCCCAGTCCAACTTGTTCTAAATTAATTTAATAAAATACATTAACCATAACAATAATACCATCAAATAACATTCGTCTATCCCATGTCTTTGGTAAAACTCCACAGGTGGTTAAAAATGCCAAATCCAGATCTGGCTGGCTGTGCAACAAACCATCATAATAAATGAAGATAAAGAACTGGAGAAAAATCACAAAACACAAAGACTTTTAAATAGAAGTAGAAGCTCTCTACTGGCAAAAAAAAGCAAAGTTAATACCAAAAGTAATAGGCACCTTGGATGAAATCCCAAAAGTTCTGAAGCACCACTTGAAAACCTTTGGCATGGACAAAATCACCATCAGACAATTGCAAAAGGCAGCTTTATTTGAAACTGCTTACATTCTGCAATGATGCTCTTAATATCAGCAAGCAAGAACATTAATTTAGTCACCTGTTGGTAAAACTCAACAGGTGGATAAAAATGCCAAATCCAGTCTAAACCTCTGGCTGAGCAATTATAAAGGTAAAGGAGTCCCTGAGGATTTTACTCCACTAATTATTGCCAACTATAGTATAGGGGGCTATGCTCATCTGTGTTTCAAAGCCATTGAGCCAGCATTGTCCGAAAATATTTCCATGGTCATATGGCCAGCACGAGGTCATGGAGCACTGCTGCCTTCTCACCAAAGTGGTACCTATTTATCTACTTGCATTTGCATGCTTTCAAACTGCTAGGTTGGCAGGAACTCAGGTGAGGATGGGCGCTCACACTGTTGCGTGGTGTTTGGGTCTCTATCCTGGGCTACCAGCTTTCCAGCTGACAAACCCAGCATCTCAACCACTGAGCTACTGTGCCACCCTTGCAATCAACGATATCAATGCAGTAATATAAATGATAAACAGAATATAAGAATAATAAAACTAAAGATTATATTGGTGCCTCTAAAATCAATCACAAATCATTCCCCAGAAAAGTTGGGTTTTTTTTTTAGCTTTTTGGGGTAGCTAAGACTTAACTTTTGCTGAATTTAAGGGGACCCAATTCTGAATAGACTTACAAAGCATTGCAGTATTATTTAAGGTTTTTGAAAGTGCCTCATGGACAAAGTATGAAAATGTTTGTGGAAAGTCATATAAAAGGAATGGGTATTATTAATTGTACCATGTGATCCTCCACATTAGGGTTGAAGATTCTGTGGCCCTACCTATATTCTTGAATTAGTCAAGCCTTTCAGGGTCATTGAAAGTTGTAGCTCACAATTAAAATCTGGCATTTTGATTCTGCTCAGGCTAACCATATTGCATTGAATCTGCCAACTTTTGGATGTTTACCTGTTGCTTAGAAGTGGGTGCTGTTGAACTGACCTTTCTTCAAAAATTTCTTTGTTGGTGCTAAATTTCTGCCATTATTTCAACTGGGAGTGGGGAGCGGACTTGAGTTGTATTGAAATGACTCACTTGGTGTTGTCTGTTAAGGCACTCTGTATTATTCTTGCCGGAACCTGAGGGAAGCTGACTCTATGGTGAGCAATTGTTTCCATGGTGAAATTAAGATGGTGTGTTATTTTAGAAGAACAATATCATGAAGCAGAAAATGGAAGCTTTGCCTATGTTGCTTTTGGAGTTAATCTTGCTGAAATACACTGTATATCTGGACATTTACCTACGAGTGTATAAGCACCAATCTCCTCACTTTCCCATAAGGCAGAAGTGAGAAGCCTGTGGCCCTGAATTACAAATCCAGGCATCTGTCACTAATGGAGTGGCTGGGAACTGTAACTTGGCAACATCTGGAGCCACTTCTCATAAATCCGAGGTAGGCAACCTTGCATCTCATAGACATTTTACACTACATTTCCCACAATTGCTAATCAATAGGTAAGTTGGCTGGGAATTCTAGGTCTTGCAGTCCCGCCAGGTGAGGGAGGGGAAATCGAAGTGCCAGCACATAAATTGCTCTTTGTAATTCTACTTTCCTGTGCCAGTTTCATGACTTATAACTCTTCCCTTGGATAATGAATGTTTTCTAGGAATACTGACAGATGCTAGCCTTTTGAGGTTATTGCATTAATGTGAAAAGCTAGTCATGCATGAAGAAAGAAGTGCACTGTAGATGTCACAATCTGTGTAGAAGCAGGTTTGGAGGAGTATTTTTTGCAATTTTATCTTTGAAATGCCCACATTATTTATTTAGAGCAAATTAAATTCCATCTGGATACAGGGAAATGTCTTATATTAATAGGAACCATTAACATAGCATACCAAAGTAGTTATTTACTCAGAAACTACCAGATAAAATAAAATAAAAACGTATGTGTATATATGTGTATATGTATATATTCTATATTATTAAAATTTAACTATATATAAAACCATCAATACCTTCAAAAGCATAGCCTTCAGATTTCTGAGAAAAGAGCTGCTACTAGTTCCCTGAATTATTATTCTTGTAAATAACTTGCTCAGGCCTGTTAAGCAGCATGCAGACATATGACAAAATCCACAAAAGATGAGCAGGAGAACAACTAATTCTAAGAAGTCCCTGGAAATGGATTTTTTTGAATAGAATCGGAGGAAATTAGATTGTTGCTATTAATATTCATTTATCAATTTTTAACAACTGTCAGTTTTTGTCTTGGAATATTACCCCCCCTTATAATTTGGTCTACATCAGAAATCTCAAGAAAATATGTAATACTACCAAAAGCAAAGTGTTTCTACTCAAGATACGCATCAAAACATTCTCAAGAGAACCGGAAGCGTAGAAATATGGCTTCAGGTAGCAATAAACAATAAAGCTATGCTCTTTCCTGATAGGCTTTTGCATATAGGAGTCAATGTTTCAAAACAAAGGTTGCATACAATCGCGTTTATTCATGGGCTGTGGTGGAGTTTCTCCAAGTAATTCGCAAAGTTTTCAGTGCCAAGAAAGTTTGGGACAAAAGAACCCAATTGTCCATCACTAAAGATGGCTCATATCTATTGATCTCAGGCTACTTCAATGACTAAATGTACATATTATAAAATGTCTCTCTCCCTCCCCCATATTCTTTGGAGAGATCTTTTTTGGTGAATATCATACTGTCACTCTGGATTTGATTAAAATAGCTAAGCCTTGAGGGGCTCAGCTGGATTAAATAATCCCGGTAACTTCTTCCATGAAGAGAAAACTCTTTTATTTTATTAACATTTTTATGGACAGTCATCTTAAAACAGTTCTGAGTGACTCACACCACCAATAAAACTATAAAAAGCATAGAAATATATATACACACTAAACAACTAGCACTTTAATCCACCTCTCAGGCTGCCTCAGCAAATCTCAGCAGGCCTCACTACTCCATCCCACTCCCTGGGTGAAAGTCAGGTTTTAATGGCCTTCCAGAACTACCAGAGGGTGGGAGCCTGCTAGACTATCGGAGTAGGAGGAGGTTGTTCCGTAAGGGGTGTGCGGACTGCTACAGAAAAGGTACCTTCCTAGGCCCCACTAGCTGACAATATTTTCGAGAAAGGACCTGGAAGATGCCCAACCTATCTGATCTAGAGGGATGACCAGAGACTCTTGGGAAGACTGCCAGTAGACAGATCCTATGCCAGGTAAGGCTTGAAAGGTTATGACCAGCCCCTTGAATTGGAACTGGAAGGAAACTGGAAGTCAGTGCAGGTTGCACAATAGGGTTATAACATTGGTGAACCTACACCACTGCTTTCTGGACCGGTTTTAACTTCTGGGTTGTCTCCAAGGGCAGCTTCATGTAGAGTGCATTGCAATAGTCCAAACAGGAAATGAGGAGGGCAGGATTGACCATGACCTAGTCTAGGAAAAGGTGCACTTGGCACACAATTCTTTGCAATGCCTTCTGCTCAGCCATGGCTGCCATCTGTTCTTTGAGCAGGATTGTGAGTCCAGGAGAAACCCACACACACACACAAATTGTACACCAGCTCAATCATAGAAATGTAATTCTGGTGTGCAATGATGACAAAACAGACTTAGGATGGGGGGGGGGCAGACCCCAAATCTACTGTGCCTTGCCTGAGTTGAACCAGTCAGTTTCTCCCCATCCACATCTACAGTTAAAACTTTACCTCAACCAATCCGTGATTTTTTTTAAAAAAATACTGGTCAGTATCTTACCCTGCAGTTTTGCACTAAAAATAAAACTATTTCTGCCCTGTTGGAAATAAAAAAGTGTTTGATGAGTTTGTGATGGTGGCCAACTACTAAGCTACAAATACTGCTGTTGCGTGTTATTTATTTATTTATCGGACCTGTATGCTGCTCTATTAGTTAGTTCTGAATGGCTTGCACACCTATGCAAACTGTACCAGATTTTCACGGGAGACTTCATCGATTGCTTTGCTGAAGTTTAGCTTCACCATATATATGAATACAAAACAATGACCAACAGTGCCAATCAAGTCATTAGCATTTTTTTAAAAAACCAGTTTGCGTTTTTTTGCCTCCTTACTCTCACACATTCCTTGATTAGAATCATAAGTGAGATTTATTGACTCATGAGGATGAGGACTCTCTATTTCACTGACTTCATCATCTTCACATGAAATGACATACACCCTGTCTTTTACTCCGCAACCCATTTAATTTAGAATTAATCTGGAGGAATGATAGCCTCTGAATGAAAAGTGTCAACTCCTTAGTGAATTTTCTTCCTGTGTCATATTACAGCGCTGTAACCTGTGTTATTCAAAAGTGTCATCTGGATCAAAGGAATGAAATAAGATTAATAATAAATCCTCATACAGTTCGGTAGTCAAACAACCCCAACCCCCCAAACTAGTAAAAACATTCTCATTGGATCAGTCTTTGCCCTGGGTGGCATAAATTTGTAGAAAAAAATCACACTATTTCCTAAAAAATTCCTTTCCGGTAATCAGGGTATTATATGACAAGTTGTCTAGCCCCAAAAGTTTTAAACATCACAAATTCAACAGTTTTAAGAAACCCACATGCTTAGTTATATAAAAAAGGAGCTATAATGTTTGAGTATTCTTTATTACTTGTGAATGACTGAGTATTGGTGAATCATTAGCTCCATAAAGTATATTTTATACTAGAGGTGGAAGCTCTAGATGTTTCTGAATTTTAAAGTTCAGAGTTTTTAGGAAACATGGCGAAGATGGAGGATGGTGAGAGTTGTAATTCAGCAACATTACAAATGCCACATTAGTGATTTATACTGTAACTTGGGAACTACTATGCAAAATTAAACTTTTATATATTTGCATGTGGAATTCTTATTAAGGGCCTGAAGTTACGCCTGATGAAGTGCTCCTGTAATTTTCTCTTCTCACACCCTGAAGGTATCATTTTGAAGCTGAAACCATAATATATTTGTGGGTATCTGTGTCAGTGCTTTCTTTAACATTGTTTTATCCTGCAGGACTTGACAAACTCCTCAGCTATCGTCAGAGATGAGAATTCACTCCAATTGCTCTAACAAATTGATTTCTGTAATAGTTTACTTCTCTGATTGGTTTGAAACTGAGCGATGCCTACCATACCAATGGTCACAGAAGGCAATTTATTTGGAAAACCAGCTGATTCTGAACAAAAATTGGTGTAATTTTCCATCGTTAGTGCTTCTCATATCTTCAAACATTTGAGGTACTTCCACAATGCTTTGTCCATTCCTGAATTTTTCAAAAGAAATATGGAGAGAGAGAAAATACTGAGTTGCTCTAGCTTTTGAAGTAGTAATAATCGCCTTCCTGTCAATCAGTACAAATGGAATTGCTTGTATTCCCTCCAGCCATATCATAAAAGTGTTCCTTTCTCTGGCTGCATTAAAAAAACAAATCCAGTGGTTGCTAGGAAGGGATATGGAAAGGCACAAAGCCAGCTTTGTACTTGAAAGACTTGAGGCTCAGGAAAATGGGAGGTGAGAATGAAGAAACGGATTGTTTGGAAATTACAGTAAATCTATATTTAAATACTTAGATCCATATTTTTAAAAAAGAGTATCATAGCTGAGCTAGAAATCAATTTCAATTTTCTTAAAGTTTTAGCAGCTTATTAATTAGCATTTTTAATATCATGGTACTCTAGTATTCTGTCATCCAGGATTGTATTTATTTAATAGCTATTTTGTAACTTGTCTTTTAACTATTTAAAACAGAGGTCTCCAACCTTGGTCCCTTTAACGCTTGACAAGCTGGCTGGGAATTCTGGGAGTTGATGTCTACAAGCCTTAAAGGGACCAAGATTGGAGACCTCTGATTTAAAAGGCTTCTTTACCTAGTATTTCCATTTCTCATAGCATTTCACCTCATTTATTTTTTGCAACTTCTCTATAAATGTTTTGTCTTATTTCCTGATCTTTGTAATCTTTGTCATGAGTCATGATTTGATCACTAATTATAATAAAAGATCGTTATTGGTGTTGCTTTTGTTATTATTATCGTTATGTTATTATTCATCAGGGAATAATTTAGTATAAGTAAAAACAAAGACATTCCAAATTTGATTTCTGTTCTTTGGAAATTCACATTCCAGCTGAGAACCCAGGAATTATCCAAGCAATGTTTTAAGATATAACATGTCCCAACAATGTGGTTTTTATATAAAAGTTACATTCAGAAACATTTACAGCAAACTTGCAAAAGTTTGTTTAGTCTGTTTGTTATTCTGCTAGTACCAATAACTATAGAGATGATTTTGGAATAATCTAGGCATTTCATTCTACTTCCATCCATAGTCTACCTATTCCTATTGTCTGGTTTTTGTAATTTTTTCCCAATTTTCTTTTTTCATTCTGTTTTCCCCAAGTATTGCCACATCTACAAAAATTTCTTTTCAGTTATTGTTTTATATATTGTAATGTGTGAGAGATTGGGAATAGTTTGCATGCAAAAATCCCACTATCATCATCATCATCATCATCATCATCATCATCATCATCATCATCATCATCATCATCATCATCATCATCATCCATAAAATATTTTTACTTTTGTGATTCTATCACATTTGGGAAATTCTGAAATTATAATTTTTGCAAAATGTCAATAGATCTTAATAGCTGTCCTGTCATAACTTTGATCATAGTCTGACCAATTTGGGTGCAACCACTAATTGCATGAGCTGCAGAACCATTACAAAGTCTGCATTTGCTGTCCTCTGATGCATGTTGAATCCTTGATTTAATCACATTTGTTTGTAATGTTTGTTGCTGAGTTGCAAAAATAAATCCTTCCATTTTCTTCTTGAAGGTGCCAGGTTGTAACCATTGCCAATTCCTGGTCTCATCCACTTTATTTTCACTTTCTTTTATGTATTGTTCACATAATAGTTTGTTTTTTCCAATTTTCTAAATGGTTTCCCAACAATTCCCATTTTGCTTCTATTACTTTCAAAATGTTTACTTCGGCAACAGCACCAAGCACCTTCTGTTTGATTACCTTGATGGCATCACTTAATCCATGTTTTTCTTTTTCAACTTTCTTTTTACACTTGTTGCTCCCCTTTTCCAGAGCAAACATAGCCGTAGAAACCACAAAGTAAGTATAAGCAGTGGTAGGCAGGATGTGTGTGCTCAAATGTACACATCTCAGATGAGCAGACCTGAAGTTGCCTGTAAATGAGTCCAAAATGCAATGGAGATGTTATGTCATAATGCAAAGCCTAGCCACTGTGTGGAGGTTGCAAGTTTGTCTGGTTTCAAAGTGACAGAATTTTGGGACACAAAGAGATCAGAGACTTCAATTACCTGGAGTTCAGACAAACACATTCCCAATGGAATGGGTAGCAACTTCTCTTATGTGCAATCTCCACCTGGTAGAATCTAATTTAGGTTGGGACTCAAGGTTGACTCAGACTTTCACCTTTCCAAGGTCAGTAAAATGAGGGACCAGATTGTGGGGGGCGATATATAAATAATGCTGGCATTTACACTGCCCAGAGAGTGCTGCCCAGAAATGTACTTAAGCCCAACATGGCTTCATTGAATCCTACGCATCTAATAGGTCATATGGGGAAAATAACACCATGTTTTTGAGGCTGAATGGAAACAATGCCCAGAATGTTTAGAGACAGCTCTATTTCAAAAGTATGCTTCAATTCATGTATGTAATATTCAGCTTTCAGTAAAAACTATACATGTATATGCATTCTCCCTTTAAGAACTTAATTATGGGATGCTGGTTTGAAATTTGGTGGATGTATTTTCATTGGAGACTAATGTTCTAATTTGGATATAATAGTGATTGCCAAAGGCAGCAGATGCTGACTGTGAAGGAGGCAGTTAAGACAACCTCTTGACTTGTCTTGCTGAAATCCCCAGTGAAAACAGAAAAGAAAAAAACACATGAAATACACCCATGATTTTATGTAGCTTTCTTTTTTCATGAATTGAAGTTCAGGACACAAACTTAATGTTAGAAAATGGCGTGTTGTTTCCCTTATCTGCAGCGAAGTATGGAAAAGCTACTTTTCTAATTCTCTTCTTCAGTGTCTACATTAGCATTGTGAGACAAATCTGAATTTTTGGACTTTGTGGTTGCTTCAGAATAACTAAGCACTTAACATTCTTTATCTGACAACTGAATCAATCCATTATAATGGATTTGCTCAACACATTGAACTACATGCAGGTCAAAGAGACTGGATTCACACACTATGTTAAGACACAAAATAGCTTGCCATTCTGAGTTTAACAAGTTTGAGTTCAGATGAGCTACATGAACCTCACCAAAATCCAATCTCACTCAGGGTCTACTGCTTATATATTATTCTTGCAAGAAAAAATACAGGAGACACACACACACACAATTGAATAATCAATCAGGTTTACTAAATTGCACATTTACTTATTAATGATTTAAAATATAAACCACATTAGGAATATTGTTTAAGATAAGCATTTATGGTAATTATGCATTTTTGAAAAAGTTGTAAAATATTCATTTTTCTTTGCTTAGTCAAGGTATAGTTCTCTGTGGCTCTATGAATGATATTATTTAAAATGACACAGGATTCATGGACATAGTTTGTTGATCAATGTGTGATCAAACGTTTTGTGATTCTTTTAATAAATTGAATAGGATATACGACTATTGATATCCAACCCAGAAAAATGTTGACTTTGAAAATTGTTGTGTTTGCTTCAATAACAATTCATACAGTACATTTCTAAAAGCAGAACATCATATCATTTTGCTTTGCTTTGATAGTAGCTTTGTCACTTGGCAGTGGTGTGAGCTGTACTTTGTGTTTTGACACAGGGGCACTGTGAGTACAGAAATAGAAAATCCTTCTCTTTTTTCTTGAACCAGTCCTCCTACTATGATAGTAGAGAACAGAGAATGAGAACTGATCATATGAAGAAGGGAATGTTTCCATTACAGAAAGGCAGAAAATGACATTTATTAGTTACTAGCTTTTTGTACCCGTGCCCTGCTACGGGTTTTGTATAATTTGCCATGTTAATAACTTGTAGAACATAGTCATTGCATTATTTCTTAAAATGTAGTGGTGTTGTTTGTCTGTGGC
>JANHFO010001727.1:299982-311726 GCA_032468095.1 Pareas carinatus
TGGTGGGAGGGTTTGGTGTGCTGGATGGGTTTGATGGGTTGTTATTTGATGATTGGTTGCTGGAGTTGATGTTAGTATATTGGGCTGCTGTGTTGTATTGTCTTGGGCACATCTTCAATTTACAGTTAAAGAGCCACATTGAAGTGGCACACAATTCAAGATAGTGCCACAGAAATAGTAGATGGAGAATAGACTACCAATAGTGATTCTCTTGGGATCAAGATACCTCATTGCCCTAAACTAAGCAATCAATCTGGGGGCCCTGGATGATTTAAAAGACAACCCTCCAAATCCCTTGTTCAATTCCAATCACTTGCTCATTGGTTCTAAAGGGGTTTGAAGGCCAACGTGGTTTGCCTTCCCTTAAATATTTAGACACAGAAATCAAAATTGGAATGAATTTATGCTTGGCAAATAACGTACTGGATCCTTGTGTCCATCGTCAGTAGGGGAATGAAGAGAAGACACTGTGATCGATTGTGTAAGCAAAAGGGGTGCGGGACTTTGTAGGATAGATTATTTACTTGGCCTTTAAAAAGCATCCTGGAGTCTATATCTGAAAGTCAATTTTAGACATTTAGAATTAAATATAATGAGGAGATTGTTCCTGTGGGTGATTTAATACTTTTGCCATTCTGCCTCATTTGAGATTACAGTTTGATGGCTAGTTCTGCATGTGTGTTGGGGGGGGAGGTACATCCAAGTGTTTCAGGGGCTACAGAAAGATCTGGGGCATTGATTGTACACCCCAGCAGAGGAGATGACATGGTGTGATGGATTGCAGTGCAAGATCAAAAGACCTATCCTAACATGATGCTTCCTTTTGAAAATGTTATGCAAGCATCAGCTGATGCATAACTGGAGTTTTATATGAATGCTTAGAACAGCAACCCAGTGCAATGTGTTTGTTTTGATTTTCTGCTATTCATTTAATTCAACTACTTAGTGACACCTTTGTGCAACTGCCCAAGTTGTCATGGTGATTGTGATCAGAGATGGGGGAGGGAGCGTTCGTGGCAATGCTCCCTGCTGAGCATTATTCTCTTTATATTGAAGGCTGAAGGGTTTTTAAAATAATGATCGTGCTAAACTCCTATGTTAATCTTGCTGTTCTGTTTGCTTTGCCTTTTGCTTTTTTCTTGGCGGTGATGGAATCGTACAGAGATAAGTGAGCAAAGGAGGGCAAAAGGAATGTGTTGCGCTTCAGGGTTGCTTTTTAAACTGGGGCAGCTGCATGCAAATATTAGGCTCACCGATCCAGAGAAATGACATTTCTACCCTATCTTCATTGGCTAGACTGAGTCTTCTCCATGGATCTTTTCGTGGCTATAGTTTGCAAGAGCCTGCCACCTGGTGGCTGCAAGAAAAATTACTTATGGAATGGAATGGAATCCCAAGGGTACCCACCCCAACTTTATTCTGAATTAGTGAATCATTCTCCATTTGGAAAGCACTGCTAGGATGGCATGATTGCTGTTTTAAACAAATCTATTCTGCACAAAGGAGGTGAGGCTGACTCTGAAGACGAAAACAATGCATTGATCGCATGACCTTATTTTGGAAAGGATGCTTCAGACTCACCAAAGAACCATGACAGATGAGATAGATAGACACTTCTCAGGAAAACTCAACAAAACGCAATAAAAAATATCACACACATCAAGGAAAAGGGGGCAATTGTATTTAAATCATAAGGAAATTATGACCGATCTAGGCAAACCAATCAAATGGCTGCTACTAATTATCTGTTCTGTTTTACCTATTCTGAGAAAGGCTCCTGCTCAGATTGCTTGACCAAATTCTGGTCTGAATTCAACTAGAGGACATTATTTCAAATGTATCCATTTAAATGTAGTGTTTCCCATCCCATTTGTTGAAACTGCTGTGGAAGAAATGAATAATCTGAATCTCAGATCAAGCCACTGAAATGCAACAAAATTGTTGTGTCTTAATTTTTAGTTCTATGAAACAAAACATAGTTCCTAAACTTTCAGCAGGCTGAATACACCAGTTTTGATTATTTGTCCCCCCCACTCACCCACAAAGGGCAGAAAATCTGAATCCAAGGTTGATTTATATGCATAAATGCGAAAAACCGACTGACTGACTCATCACCAGATCTCGAAAACTATACAAGCTGCAAACATGAAATTTGGTACATAGGCTCATCTTGGTATCTGGGAACTCACTAAGAAAGGATTTTTCAAAATATTAATTTATAAGTGAGTTATTTAAAATTTTTAAATAATAATAAAATTTTTAAATAATAATAAAAGGGTTCTGATTGGACAAAATATCCAACATCGTTTGTTACCTTTCTCCTGATTGGAAAGTTTTTACAGCCTGTTGTTTGATTTTTAGTTTTTTGGGAGAGCACAATTACAACATTCTAATCTCCAAACGAGCGAGGAGCAGCAGGGCAGGTGAGTGTGGGGCTGGGTAGGAATAGCAGGTCTGGAAATTACAAAATGGGGATTGGGGGGTAAATCCGGCTGAGGCCTTGATTACATGCTTCGATTTTCTTACCCAACATTCAATTTTCTTCGTAATCCCCATAGCGGAGCACGGGTACCGGCAACTAGTTAAAAATATATATCAAAATATCCATCCCAACAAAATCTGATCATTCTACGTATTTTTGTAGGACAGGCTGTTCTGCCATCTCTGCTCTCAACTAGCTTTTGCTATGATGGGGAATTCTGTCTAGAGAATCAAATTGCTTCAGAGATAGACATACGATAAAATTATTGGCTCTTAAAGGAGCTGCTTCCATATTACTGACTGGTACACAAATACTTAGTTCAACTTTTTTTTACTTCTATCATTCTTTCTAATAGCAAGCCCAGGTGATCTGCCAACAGAAAAGAGCTGCGAAGAAACCAGAGGGCGATTAGCTGTGTTCTCAAGGGAATCCCAGAGACAAGGAAAAATAAATCCATACCTTTTATAAAGGGGGGAAAAAAATCTCAGATATAGTATATCAAATAGGTTCCCAAGAGCCGACTCTTGGTTATAAAATGCTGAAAAAGAGAGGAATTATAGGGAATATAAAATACGATGCAGAAGGCAAGGCAATGGACACATCTTGGCAGCCATTTTAATATACATTCTTCCTATCCTTGAATTGGCAGAAATTGTACCCTCATGATTTATGTCTCAGCAAGGAGGCTAGAGAGTTAGGCTGTCATTACAGATTTAATGGGGGACACTTTGAGGACAACCCCTGGTGGATTTCACAGTCTCCTTCCCCCCCACCCACTCTCTTCTACCCAGCAAATCCTACAGATGGGAAAAATAACCCACAACTGCATGTGATGGGATGTGGCTGAAGAACTCCAGGTATCTGCCCCTTCTATGCTCCACAGGCTTGAGTCTGGATATTCTTATGCAGGCATCCTTGTACAAATATCCTTATATGAAACAGCAACAACATAGACAACTATGCAAGCAAACTCCATCCTGCTTCATTTTACTCTCCTCCTATTTAATGCAAGTGGTTAGCTAGATTTATTTACTGCTGTGTAAGACAATATTTCTTTTTGGAAAGTGACTGGCCCTATCACACAAGGAAAGGAGGGAGGGAGGGAGGAAGGAAAGTAGGAGTGAACTCTTGTGGAGCTTAATAGAGCTTCTTCCTGACTCTTCCTTCTCTTCCTCTTCTCCTATGCCCCATCAATCTCATGGAAGACTCTCATAGCTCCTGCCTTCAAAAGGTGACAGGCTTGTTCTGGAAGCTAGGGGTCCAATGCCTCTCACAGGCCATGCTAAAATGAGAACAGTATTCCTGTGTTAAAAAAGAAGAATATTGGTCTTACAAGAATGTTTGCTCATGTGTAGAGCTACTAAACGTTTGTGATGAAGAGGGAGTTCGTAGGCAGATTAGCAAATCTAATTTCTGCTTCTTTCAATCTCCCTTGCAACTGCCCCCTGCAGACTTTCAGGTAGGTTATTTTGTTTATTGCTACCCGCCCACCCCAAAGTCATAGATTATAGAGTTGGAAGGGGTTACAAAGAAGTCCAGCTCTGGGTGATGAGAACAGAAATCAGGGAAACCCCCTGATAGCTTCTTCTTAAAAAGCATCTGGATAAAATCGGGATTCCTGAAACTTTTACAATAGGATTTTGAAATTAATTATAAAAAAGAAGAGCTTTCGTGTGAAATAGATTCTGTTTGGGCTTTAACAATACAAAGCAAAGATAAGCAATGTTATGGTTTCCAAAACTGAAAACTAGAGAGGACTACACCATTTGAGATAAAGAAAAAAATTATAAACCTGTAAAACGTTGCAAAGGATTGTAAAAATGAAAATACGGAAGATTTGTGAAGAATGGAATCAGAAAAAAAAATCACTTCTTTATATATATGTATATTCTCTTTTCTTATTGTATTCCTGTTTTTCCTTCTCTTTTTTTGCACGTTTTACTTCTTTCCATTCTCTTTTCTTTCTTTACACCTAGTTTGCAGTAGATTTTACTATTAATAAAGGAGAATATTTGTAGATCAGGGTTGTAATGAGGTCTCCTTGCTGCTATCTGAACTTGGTTGTTTTCTTGCAGAGGTTTCATTACTCAAACGAGGCAACATCATCAGTGCTAGATTTTACCATTGTAGCCAACATTCTTTAATATATATATATATATATATATTTATACACACATACACAGACATAGACACATAAAATAGAATATAGGCTTGAGACTCTTGAAATGCCTTGCATATTGCTGGCACTTCTTTATGATGCTGTCATTTTTAGATCTGTCATTTATGAAGTTCAATCTTGAACTTTTCTGCAGTCCTGATAATATTACAATAGGTAAAGACAGATAATAAAAAGGCCTGTTTCTCTTTTCCCCACACCAGCATTAGCAACATGTAATTAGAAAATAAAGAGACTCTAGGAAGCACCCATACTGGGTTAGAAGAGATCAATTCACAATTTAATGGCAAACTTAATGTATTGCTAACGGCTGCTCATCTTTCCTCTTTCCTGAGTCACAGATGTAAGCAGATGGCGATGACACACAAAAAAACCTCCCTCTGAATTCCTTTGAACAGCCCCCTTGTGGAGAGGTGTGCATTCCTACCTACAGATGTTTTTTAAAAAACGCAGCCCTCTGATAGAACAGAAGCCCGCGACATCAAAGATGATCCAGTGAAAAGCAGACAGATGTTGCTAGCTTCGGTGGTGGGACAACACAAAATTGTCACCTCAGTATACTAAGAGAATTGATTCATCACGTTCCTGGTCATAACAGCATGTCCTCTTTGCTGTGTAGTCATTAGAAACCCATCTGCCCCGATTTAAGTGTGCTTATGTTCTTATTGATTTTATGATGGGAGAGTCAAGTATATGCTCAAACTGAACCCCCTTCACTAGCGGCTTTTTAAAATTCCTCACCTGATATGCGGACAGAAAAAAATGAGGATCTTTTCATCCAGTTTCCTTAGTGGGGGGGAAGGAACAATCTACAACCATTTCTTCTACTATCACACCCAGCAAGATGACGGGGAGGATAGCATTGTAGCAGGACTGGGTTGGCTGTTGGATTGTAAAGGCTGATCTACTAATACTTTCAAGAAGCGTGTTTTGCAGTATATAAAAAAAGGAGTAACATTTCTTCCTGGCAGGCGTACAATGCAATTGAACTTTCCAAGGAAATGAAATACCTGAGGAAAAGCAAAGGAAAGAATTTTACACAAGAGTGGAAAGAAACATTTGCGTCGTCCTGCATCACTTCAGAAGAAAAAGGGGCACACCAGGGACCATCCGTTAATTTTGTTTCACCGTCTAATTATTGTTTATCATGTCCTTGACTTGCAGCCCATATTCTTCTTTGATGTTACCCCTCAAAGGGGCATGTTGGTACATTTTTTTGTAAAAAAAAAAGAAGTAATTATGACTTTCCTCGTAATTTGTGAGAAAATTGTGATTACACACAGGAATTGTTATTACCACCACAATATTTATATTTAAAGCTTTACCAAGAAGAACCATGAAGATGCCCTGTTTAATTAAGAATGTGAGTTTCTGGCTACCCGTTTAAAACTCCATCCTTTCCACCCATAAAAGGGGAAGACTTTGCCTTGTTGCAACTGCCATCTAGTATTTTTGGAGCCCGCTTCAGTATAGATATATTTACTAACATATGAGGGTTTATATGCTGCTCTAATCAGAAAGGACTCTGAATAAACTTCTGCAAATCTTAAGAATAAATTACAGACCAGGAGAAAATAAACAGATAATCTTGCAATAGTGGCAAATAGCTGCAGCTCCGGTGTAGGATGAGAGTAGAGGTTCGTTCTCTGAGCTTTTGGGTTGGTTTCCGAACATTTTGTTACCAGGCTAAGTAACATCATAAAGCGGAATTTAGGAAAAATGTCAGTGTTGGTGTTCCTCTGCTTACAAGGGCTTCGTCTGTAGGTTTTGTGATGGGAGGGTCACGTCAGGTGAGGGTCTAGTGATGAGTTTTTTAAGGGATCGGATGTGGGTCATGTCAGGTGACGGCCTTGTACTAGGTCTTGTACACTTGATCCCTCACAAAACCCAGTACAAGACCTTCATTTGATGTAACCTACACTTGATCCCTCACAAGACCATCCACAGAAGGATGGCTGCACTTGAAAAGGCTCCTCATAGTTCCTAAGAGGTCATATTCTACAGGGAAGGTCCTGGAGAGAGACGACTCTCTCTTGATTCTTCCTTTGCGATTTTCTTGGCATTCCATGTCTTGAGCCATGTAGGGCTTTAAGGATGACAATCAGCATCTTGAAATACATCCAGAAGGTAACAAGAAAACAATGCGACTCTGGAAGTAAAGATGTCATGTGGAAAACCTATTATCTCATCACTAGAAGAGTTGAAACTCAAGCTTCCAAATGATCTCCTGCAGCAGCTTCAAGTGTGACTCATTATAATAGTCTAGATAGGATTGACACATGAGTGACAGCATTGCCTCCATATACTTCTGGTTTAGCAGAGCCTATGTGTGTTTATAAACCGAAAGCCACTAAGATATCTAGACATACAGTAGATGTAGAATGGTTGCACGATTTGGATACGGACAGAAAGGCTAGGGGCGGGGGTGACATGATAGCAGTATTTCAGTATTTGAGGGACTGCTGCAAAGAGGAGGGGGTCAACTTATTTTCCAAAGCACCAAAGGGCAGGACAAAAAACAATGGATGGAAATTAATCAAGGAGCGAAGAAAACCTGAAATGAAGGAGAAACTTCCTAACACTGAGGACAATTAACCAGCAGAACAGCTTGCCTTCAAAAGTTGTAGGTGTTTCATCACTGGAGGTTTTAGAAGAAAAGACTGGACAGCTACCTGTCTGAAATGATATAGGATCTCCTGGTTGAGCAGGGGGTTGACCTGGAAGACCTCCAAGATCTCTTCCATCTCTATTCCGATTGATTGATTCAAGTTACAAAAGGACAAGCAGTTTATTAAGGAAGACACATGCTTTGGTGGAAAGCCTGCATCTATAGTATTGCAATCTTTATGGTGGGGAGGGGGAGAAAGAAAAATTACCGCATTCTTCCTATAAGAGGTAGCTGGAAAGGAGACCCTAAGAATATTAGTCTTCCCATTGGGCCAAAATAAATGGAGAGAAACACAACAATGAGGGAGTTCCTTGTTAGCAACTTCTACATCTTGAAGTTAAAGTTGCAAAAGTGGCTTAAAGAGTAAAAAGTGCAAAGAGTGACTTTGGGAATTTCCATACATTTTTGATAAGGGAAAACAAGCTTTTAGTAGAACATCTTGGCTATTTTTGTGTATAATGGTGTACTAGAGCTGAGGGGCTCCAATATTTAATATGTTCCAATATTTGAAGGGCTACCACAAAAAGAAAGGGGGTCAAGAAGCCACGGATGGAAACTAACCAAGGAGAGAACCAAGCTAGAAATAAGGAAACATTTCTTGAGGTCCAATTACAGCTGTTTTATTTTTTTTCTATTTTTCTTGTTCGGCCGATAGATTAAACTTTTAATTTTAGCTGCTGAATGGATTACTTGAAACAAGTTTAATGTCAATATGATTACTATTAGATATGGTTCATAAACCTATGATTATGCTTTTTGTTCATTGTAAAGGTCTGACATGCTTTAAAATGAGATTGTAATAGTTGACATGTCACCAGATACTTTTTATTCGCTGAGGCTATTGTTCTTCGGTTGCCAGTTCCTTGAATAACTTTGAGCAGGATGAATTTATGGATAGTGCAATGTAAAAATAAATCATAATTAACTCCAAATTTAATTTCTCTAAGGTTTATCTCATTATTTGTCAGAGTTAAACTATAGGAAGCTATTTAAGAGAAGCTTGGACCATAAGGTGCTCTAACCCACACCATAAACAAAGAATTCATTATTCCTCCAGAAATCAGAGAGACAATGGATTCTATCACTCTTCCAATCTCTAGGTTTACCATGGCCTGTCTGACTGGAAATGATCATTCCAGAAAGCAGGAATATTTTACCATCTAAATGAAGGCTCTAATGCATTATTTTTTGACCTTTATTCTAGCCCTTTTAGCCATCTCCTTAAGAAATAGGTATCGCTGTTTATTTTTCTGAATGGAACTGCACAAAGAGAAGGATCCAGCTTGCCATGAGGTGTAGATAAATTTATTTCCTTAAACCAGTTTTGAAGGTTATCTAGGATTAAGGAGTGTTCAGATTTGTAAGGAAATACTCATCTGGTTTTTTGAGGGGAGGCTGGGAAGCTATCTTTGTGAGGTTTTGCTGTCAAGTTTCCCACTTTTTCTTTCAACTGGGAAAAAAACCATTAAAAAACTTTAAAACTTCTGCTAGCATTCATTATTTGTACTTCTTATCTGGACTGCCTCAAAGGCCTGACATCTAGAGAGGGTCTGCTGAGAATAACACCCCTCTTTCCACAAGAATTACCACATTCATTGGAATATTCTTCCCCCTTACAAATTCCTATGGCTCTACCTGATAGTCTTCCTTAAACCACAAAAATCAATATCGTTTCAGTGAACTTCTGGCTTCAGGTGATTAGGACAAGACTCCTGTCATAGTACTGACTTGAAGATTTGTACAGCTGATTTTATTATACGAGGTCTGTTCAAAAAGCATCAAACCTTAAATTTCCCCCTGCAAACAAATGAAATATGGGAGGTGTCCTTTGATGGAGATTTGTAGGGGACATTCATGCACATGTGTGAATTTTTTCCTGTTTACAGAAAGTGTCAGTTGCTGGCATTTGGCCTATGGGTGAGCAAGTGTAGTAAGTGCCCGTCGCTTCATCATAATGTATCCACCCATTCTTCACATCAGATTCAGGCTTTCTTGGCCAAACACAGTATTCCTGTGGTTCGTCAGGCTCCCTGACATGGCTCCGTGTGATTTTTGGCTATTCCCCAAGTTGAAAATGCTGCTGAAAGGGACACGATTTGAATCCAAAGAAGACATGCAGAATGCGATGGCCCAGCTGAGCACCATTCCAAAAGATGCTTTCCAGAAATGTTTCCAAAAATGGCAGGACCGCTGGAAGAAGTATGTGCATTACCAGGGGGACTACTTTGAAGGAGATTAGGGTAAATGTATTTTCTATGAATAAATGTATTTTTGCCGGCCAAAGATTTGATACTTTTTGAACAGACCTGGTATTATCATTTGGGATTGGAGTGAATAAATGCTGGAAGTAACTAACTAAATAGTAAGTAAAAAAAAAACCAGTAAGGGTTGCCTGTTTCCCATTTATCTCCCATTAGATGAAAGTTAAAGGAAACTACCTAGCAAAGGAAGAGCTTTCTCTAAGGTGTGTTCCACCTTTTCATGGAAGTCTAGGGTTTCCAAATGAAAGCACTGTTCTTATTACAAGAAAGTGGTAGAAAAGAAAAGATTAAGAAGCTTTCTATCCTTGTGGGAAATACAGATCAGAGTACAGCATCTTTGGATGATGAAGAAGGTGTTAAAAGAATACAGGGATTTTTATCTATTTGTATGCTGGACATGCCAGGCAAGACAGAATGAACTAACCCACTGACTTAGCTGCAAAACAACTCGGTGCCATATTTGTGGTATAAAAAGGATTTTATAATTGCATTGGCTAAGTAGGGCAGACTTCATTCTCTGGAGTGAAGCTCCCATTTGTGGAACTGGGAATTGTGTGAGAGATGAAAGGCAGCTATTCTTCTTCAATGATGCTATAGTATTAAAGCAATGGGTATGTCACATAATTCTAATGCCGCATAATCCTAATATTGGCATATAATGGACCCAATGTGAAAGCAGCTGAAAGTTGAAGGGAAGTAAAAGAGCATTTTAGATTCTGATGCTCACAGGGGGATGAATTGCTTAATAATGGTTTGATTATTCAAAATTTAATCTAAGCACCAGCCACAGAATGTAAACTCTTGAAAAATTTGTCATAATTAAGTTTTTGTTGTTTCCTGCAGGCTTGTACAAAGACAGCCCTCCAATGGATACGATTCTTGGTGCTGGTCCAGTGTTGTCTGGATGATAATATTAAACCCTGCAGCTAAAGTCTGCTAAACCAAAATCCATTAAACCAATGGTCCTACCAATTGTCTTAAAAATAACTCTTCAGCCTAGGCTTTACATTTAATTTAACAATGACTGAAGTGACCCATATCTGAAAGCTACAAGGAAAATATATTTGTCTAGATAATAAGCCCCAGTGTTAGTCTCAATAGCTTAATTCCCTAATCTAGTGTTAATAAGCTTCTAATTCTGAATAAACTCTGACAGCCAGATCCTGCTGCACATAGACCACCAATTGAATTAGTCTAGATGAGCTCATTATAGCTGATAAGACACAAACGGTCACTTATAACTCATAGAAGAGATTAAAAAGTTTTTAAAAAATCTTTATCCTCCAACAATCCAAGGCCTTTTGCACTTGGGATTCATATCAAACTAAATTTTAAACAGTGAGGTACAGAAGGTAATCATGCTGACCTTACGGTACGTTTTGAGAAACGATGTCTCTTTCTTCATGAAAAGAGAAGGGAGATGGTATTAGAAAAGAGAAAAAGCACATTACTGCATGTAGTGACATTCATGAGTTAGAAAGAAAAGCAAAAGGGAAACCAGGTTCATTCACTGTGATGTGAGAAGCAGACTATAATTTTCTCTGTTGTTATGTTTCCTTCAAAAACACCATTCCATAACCTGTGATTTTTTTTCATGGAAAAGTTATTCATTCTTCACACAAGCAAAGGAGCTATATGAGAAAGAAAAATGACATTAAAAGAACGGCAACAATTTGCATTTGGTATGCATGTGCTGATTTTTACCCAGGCGGGAAAAATTTGTAAATGTCAAATAAGACTTAATGAAGAATCCTTTGGCCAATCACTTGCTCAGGAGCTGCTAAAATAACTGATGAACAAATCTGTAACCTTCTTTCTTTTGGTCCTTTATCATTAAACTAAACTTACATCTTCAAAAGCAGGAAGCCTTCAAGGGGGGCAGTTTATTCTGAATATTTGTATATTTTTGGCAACAATCAAGGCACCAGGCTGGAAACCCTGGGTAACTTTAGGTTAGTAACACTCTCTCAATCCAGCTCAGCTCACAGGGTTGATTGTTGTGAAGAAAACAGGAGAAGGATTAGGTTTATTTGCCACCTTGAGTTGTATATCAGAATCAGAATTTTATTTTGCCAAGTGTGTCAGCACACACAAGGAATTTGTCTTCAGTGAACATGCTCAGTACCTACATACATACTAAAAACAACTGTGGTTACA
>JANHFO010001727.1:394742-406875 GCA_032468095.1 Pareas carinatus
CAGCCACAGTTGATAAGCATTCCTAAACAGACAACTCTCACTAGTTAGAAGAGCCCAACCCCCCGCACTTCCAAGCATGGCAAAATCCAGGTGAATGAGTCTGGTCAATTTCTAATTGTAATTGTGAGAATAAGGAATTTGATAAGTATATGCTGTTAGTAGGTTTTACATATCAAGTGTATTCTTTTAATTATGATGCGGTTATCTATTTGACATTCTATGATTCCCTTAATTAGAGTAGTCCAGTTTTTTTAAAAAAATATGCCTACTTTGTATATATTCTAATTTAATTGATATTCCTTTATTTCTGCTCCATGTTAGTTTTTAAGTGTAATATAAATATTGTTTATTTAAAGACATCTGCAATACACCTATAGCTTGTTTTCAGTTCATCACATATAAAACTGGAATGATTGTGTCTTTCACTGGATTTTTATTAGAATGAATCAAGTATCTGTGGGCATAAAAAACTCACCAAAGTCAAGAAAGACAAGTTTTGTACATGTTTCATCTGATGACTAGAAGCAGCAAATCACCAGCATGTACCTGATAGTACCTTTGCTATTTATTTTTAATTCTTGCCTACAGTGAATGTATTTTGCCAAACAATAAAGAAAAAGAGCAAGTTCTAGTTTAATGGAATTCTGAGCACTATTCATTTCACTTTAAAGTGCAGCAGTGTTGGATGATGGCCATAAACTCTGACAAGATTGCCAGCTAGACTATGTCTTGCATGATATTTATCTGGCATAAATATTTGTCATTAACTGAACAATTTCAATCGCACTTCTCTGCATACAACACGGTTGCCTGAAGTTAATTGTACTGAGTGTACACGAAAATGCAAGTGTAGTGCTTTTGCTCTCCAATATTGTTAAATGTGCCTCAATCTATTAGATATTAAAGCAGAATTAGTTTTTCTTGTTATTTTCAGAATTCTTTGTTAATGTGCTCAAAATGTTCAAGAAAGTTCTCTGTCTGTGTGGTGTTATTTTGGCCATGTACATAAATGAACCCAGATAGCAACAGCTCTTAATCTCTATGCCTGAGAACTGTTGCCACCAAGTGCATTGTGGGAAGAGGAAAAAGTCAAACTCGAATGAGGAATGTGATAACCATACAGGATGTCCTTGACATAGCCATTCACTTAGTGACCGCCTGAAGTTTAAAAAAAAGCACCGAAAAAAGTGACTTGTGACTTATTTTTCACACTTATGATTGTTGCAGCACCCCTGTGATCACGTGAACAAAATTTAGATGCTTGGCAACCAAGATGTATTTATGAGGGTTGCGTCATGTGATCATGCGATCACCCTTTGCCACCTTCTGACAAGCAAATCAACAAGAAAGCCAGATTCACATAACAGCTATGGTACTCACTTAACAACAGTGATGAGAAAGGTGATAATATGGAGGCAGACTCACATAACAACTTTGGTTTTCTTCCAACTTTGATGTAATTTTCAGGGTCGCAAATGATTTCATCACAAAAGCAGGATAGGAATCCAGTAAATAAATCAATAAACTTATTTGGATCATGGCTTAAATGTTGCTTTATATGATTTTTATAAAATCGTTACACTTCAAAAGTGGGAAAGGTATTCAAATTCCTCAATAACTGATGAAAACTGATGGATATTGTATTGCATTTATTTTCGTTACCTTTTTTAAAAAAAATATTTTGTTTCTAGATGTACATCACCCACACAATAAAAGCCAGAGGAACCAGGCTGGCCAAACCGGTTCTCTGCCTGAGCATAATGTGCATGGCATTTCTTACTGGTATCAACAGAGTAGCAGAATATCGAAATCACTGGTCAGATGTGATAGCAGGATTTCTAGTTGGTATTTCAATAGCTGTATTTTTGGTATGTATAAGCTACACACAATTCTACCTGTTATATGTCTGTCTGTTTGGTAGCATCCATCACTTCATTAATCCTACAGAATAGAGGCCATTTGCATGAATGACAAGCTTTTATAACAATGTCTGATTAAATGACTGCAAAATCATATGGTGTGTGTATTTTAATAAACACATCTGTTTATTATCCTACCTAGCTAAAGTAATCATATTGTATTGTGTTACTCCGTCTATGAGCTTTTTACATTTAGACTGTTCTATTCAGAGTCATTTTAAAGAGCTCCTTTTATAACTGTTATTATCATTTCCATGTGGGCATGGATCCTGGGGCTTCTGCATTTTGAGTCTATGGTCACTGATTTCCCTCTTGCCAATATTATCAGTCCCTTGTTTATAAAATGACTTTCTCAGGCCTGAGAATCCAGGATTCCAGTCTCATCAGTATTGGCTCTTATAGTGATATGTTTCTATTTTAATTTAAAGAAGGTGTTCAAATTTTAAGGTCACATTCTATCACGCTCTGTAACTATCTATATTAGTTTGGAAATATCACCTAAGTATTTGAAAACATTATTTTAAGCACCAGCACAATAACATGGCAAATTCCCTTTCCACTATCCTGGGTTTATAATGAAAGTCGCATTGTATTAAATTGCAACTTTTTTGGAGTGGGGGCGGCTTAATTTTGGAAATCGTATAGAGTTTCATTGTAATGGTATTTTTCATCAAGACTCAGATGTCGTAATGGCTTCATAGTATCTAAGAACTTTGTTCTCTTTCTAGGTGGTATGTGTGGTTAATAATTTTAGAGGTAGACAACCACAACATGAACAGTCGCACATGGACAATCTGGGACAAATGTCTATGATCAGCATCCCTCGGGTAGAGCATTCTGTAGTAAAGGTAAGGGTTGTTGTGAATTGATAATTTTTGTGGTGAATCTGAGGTAGAATGGTTGCCTTGCTTAATTTTTGTAAGACAAGCGAATCTTCAAGATCACAAACTGTGGTTGACTGAAGACTAGGAACACTTTTGTATCTTCTCAAGGATTGTAGGAAGTCATGAAGAAAATACAGAAATAAAGAAAAAAAGCTAATTTTATATTGGGCTGTTAAATTACCTTTTATCACAAGTGGAAGCCACCTTCCTCTCACAGCACCATGGAGAGCAGACGGAAATATTCTCTTCAGTTTTTAAGTTAACTAAAATTCATTATTGTGTCCAAACGTCTCAGTTCAAGGGTTGCCCAGTCATTATTTTCTAGTGGCTGTACAAAAGATTATACATTACAAATGCTCTTTTTATATGTGTTTAATTGTTCAAACGACATGGAACTTATGTGGGAAAGACTGATAAGTAAATTGATTTGATTTTGATCACAAACTAGATGTAAAGGCTGTCTAACTTGTTTCCCTTTATCTTTAAAATTACATTAAACATTGTGGTGTGACCTAAAACGTCCTAGCTGTATGTTTAACTAGAAGGCTTCGGTTTGAGCAGTGTTTGTAGGAAGCTATTTGCATAGAATTAATTATTGCTTTGCACACTGATATTGTACTTGAGTTTTTTGTACCCCAAATACCCCTGGCAGTTTGACAGACTTGAGTGCTTGTTATCCAATGGATGTGGACATCTTGCATGTATGTGTGAGATCTCTTGTGTGTAATTGAACTTTTTTGGTCTAATGGTTGAGGCACCAGGCTAGAAACCAGGAGGGTGTGTGTTCTAATTCCACTTTAGGCATGAAATACTGGCTGGGGAAAATAAGAGGAAGAAAGATATTAGGTATGTTCACTACCTAACTAACTAATTAATAAATAAAGTGGGAAATAGGTAAATAAATGGTATAGGGCTGGAATGTTAGAGATTTTGTTTCTTGGTTTTCTTTTCTCCTTCAAGTAAGCCCTTCAGTTTGGTTCTAACTAAAAAAAACCATGGCAGTTACAGCAGAGTAAAATGTTGTTAGAGTTGTCATTCTATTCAGTTCCATCTAAAAAAAATCAACCTGTTTCACCATCTCATTTGTTCAAGCAAGCATCTGGTTGATGGGTGTATCTTTTGTGTAATCCGTTCTGTTAGCTTCGTATGAGATGTCAAAATAAAGGCTCTTGTTTGCCCAAATTAGCATTGTGGGGCAACTAAATGTTCAATTTAAAAAATGCATGAATAAGAGGAACCAATTCATAGTCTGCCTTTGCTGCGTAGGCTTCATTACATCAGACACGTTATCCAGAATCCAATCCAATCCAATTCAATTCTGTTATTGACATTATTTTTATTATTACTTCTTAAGTTTCCATCCCACGTTTCTCCTAGGAACTCAAAAATGGTACATGCAAGACTTGCTGCTCCAAATTTTCCCTACAGCGATCCTTAATGTAGACTAGGCTGAGAGATAGGCACTGGATCAAAGTAATCAGTGAGCTTCTATGGCAGAGAATAGACTCAAAGTTGGCTTTTCTCAATCCCAATTTTTTCATCTCAACTACTACACTGTATTGACTCCAAATGTCCAAGCCAAGCAATGAGAAAACTGTAAACTAGCAGGGGAACAGCTAAAGACTTCATCTACATTATATTTTTAATGTTTACAAATTAATTTTATATCCCGGGTAATGTAGTTTGCGTCAAGGCTGTAATTCTGCCTAACTGGCAATATGAGCAAATCATAAATTTTAGTATGTAAGAAATAAATACTAACCTCCCATCTTCCCCAAAGAAGATGAATGTTTCCCACTTGTGTGTATTTGGCCCTAGTGTAGATGCCCATGTATGTTGGAGCCAAAATTGGATAAGGCTATATATGTGGGAAATGAAAAGAAAATACTTGGGAGACAAATAACTATATCTTAATTATTAAACATTAACATGTTCAGTCAAAGTATACAGGAAGGTCTGTATTCTAACCCAGCCCTCAATGACTACATGCTCCATGCACCTGTGAGGAAGCCTAATTTAATAGCAGTGTAGTTTGTTGTCAGGTGGAGAAAAATATGATTGGCTCAAGCTATCCTCTTAATAGGAGAATAGTTATAGGATGACTCTTGGTGGTTCCATGATTAGATGCAGTATTGCAGGTTAACCCTGCCCACAATTGAGAGTTCGATCCTGATGGGGCTTGAGGTTGACTTCCATCCTTCCGAGGTTGGTAAAAAGAAGGCCCAGTTTCTTGGGGGCGATATGCTGACTCTGTAAACTGGCCAGAGTATACTATAGAGCACTGTGCAGCAGTATATAAGTCTAACTGCTATTGCTATGTAGGCATTTTATGAACGTATGCACTAGATCGGGGGTCCCCAACCTGTGGGCCACAGTCTGGTATCCCTATCAGCAACTGGACTGCGCTAGTGCTGGGCTGTCACGCACACAACAGCATGCGCGTGCACACAGCCCCACTGCCACGAGTGCCACGCAATCACAGCGACCCGCTTGTGTGCATGTGCGATTTGCGCATACGTTCACCCGCTCCTTCCCCCTCTTCATGTTGGGAAACGCTGCACCAGCTCACTTCATCCCAAGCAAATGTAGTCAATAAAATGTGCTTGGTGAACATGTCACATTAACCACTGCGTTAAATAAATAAGTTATGAGGATCGTGAATATCCTCTATTATCAACATAATATACTATACTATATTACGCTACACTGCACTACACTACACTAGTAGTCTTTGAGTTACGACCATTTGTTTAGTGATCATTTACAGTTACAACAGTACTGAAAAAAGTGATTTATGACCAGTCCTTGCATTTATATAACCATCACTACATTTCCATGGTCACAAGATAAAAATTCCGGTGCTTGGAACCAGGCATGTATTTACAATGAGTGCAGCAATGAAGAGTGGGAAGTTGAAGAAAGGTGATGTTTATAAGCCAAGTGTTCATTCTTTTTGAAAACGCATATTCTTCCCCAGTGGATATGAGACAGAAGGTATCTGTGGCGCCTAGCCTTGTGAGGTTCAGCATCCTCCCACTGGATCTAATATTTGAACAGTTGAACTTATTCCCCTGCTCCGACAAATCATGGACATAGAACAGTAGAAGGTGAAGAAGAAAAAGGTTAGGGTGACAAAAAAACTGAATAAGGCACAGCTTTGCAAATTGTTAGTCAAGAGAAATGAAACATTTTTGTCTAATTATTTTTCAACCCGAAATAATGGGAAGCTGGTATAAATATGGACAGTCTGGGAATAGTATGCAAAAATATTTCAAATCTGAAGTTTTCTGAAGTTAAAATGCCTCACTTCAAGTTTTAAATAGTCATTTTACATTTGAAATAGAAAGTTTTATACATTATAAGGGCAGTTTCAATCAACTATGTTTCTTTCATTACCTGATGTACAATTTAATGCCTGAAATCTATGACGTACAAGGACCTCTAGAAGATGAAAAGAATGAATAAACCAACCAACATCCATATGTACGTTTGTGGAAGTACCTTCCATCGGTAGATTTACATATTACTTGCACAAATAGGTTATTGTTCATGAAAGAGTTACAGAATTTACATTTAACACATCATCACCATTATTGAAATGGTACTATTTTGCCCATACCTTCCATTATAGCCAACCAAGTTCAGTGTGATTGTTGCAGTGGGTAGCTTACACATCAGGTGTAGAATCCTGATTATGTGAAGTTTCAAATCCTGCAACTGTAGCAAATACAGACACTTTCAATGTCCACTTTGGAGAAAGTGGAGATGATGGTGTTTTTCAGAACAGAGTTAAATACGCAACCCTTCCCTAGAAGTCTTCATTAAAAGTGCTTCCTGAATATTGCACTGGGTAGGAGATTGGACTAGATGACTTCTGTAGTAGGGAGGTAATTTCTTTCTACATACCCTTCATTTTAGGTCTGAAAAACTTCTGGAATATCATTATAGATAAAATAAATAGACAAAACCTTTCCATTCATAGATCAGCCCATTTATTTCATATATTTAGTCACCTGTTGTTTAAAGAAAATATTTAGCGGTTCACATAAAATTAAAATCATCAGCAAAACTGTCAGACTTATGGGGTAGACCTTATTAAGAAACCAATGCCATATGGGTCTAAAACTTCTTTTATTAGATTAGTTATAATATTAGGACTTTGCAGGTCAGAGTATGTCTCCTTCTGCCATCTTGTTCATACCAAATCTGTTGTTTGCAAATTAGCAATAGCAGTTACACTTATATACCGCTTCACAGTGCTTTATAGCCCTCTCTAAACGGTTTTACAGAAATCAGCATATTGCCCCCAACAATCTGGGTCTTCATTTGACCGACCTCGGAAAGTGGAAGGCTGAGTCAACCGTGAGCCAGTGAGAATCGAACTGCTGAACTTACTGGCAGCCGACTGCTAACAGAAGTAGAATGCGGTACTACACTCTAACCACTGCGCCACTACAGCTCTTAAATTAAAATGTGTTATACTGGTGAAGCATGAAATTCTCAAAAACATTAATCTTGGTCCGTGTGAACAAGTAAAAAATTATTCTTCCAACACTTTTTAAAGGGAAAATTCAGTTTAAATTGTTACTTTCATTCAAAAATAAATAAATAACAGTTTTACAAGCCAAGTATAGGATTACTATATTGCTTATACATAGCTCTTGAACGGCTGCCTTGTCAAATATTTCTGTCCTTCTTCAATATTGACCCTCAAAGAGTAGCCTTTGTGCCCTTTTTATTTAAGTTAAAACTAAAAACAAAACCTTTCCCCTTCTATGTTTCCTGCTGATGAGATGAAGGGAAATGAAAACTGTCCAGACATGATTCAAGTGATGCAATCATTGTACATGTTGCAGAACCCAGTTGCTAATGGTGGTCAGGAAGAAGCTTTGCTAGAGCGCTCTTTAAAGCCCAGCTATTTAGGCTATTCTCCTGGATGACAGGAACAGACCAGTTTGAACATCTTCATATGAGGCAATAAAGTTACGTGCGCAAACAAGCGCACCGATATGTTTAAATGCTGCCTTGCAAGGGACGTATCTGAGCCTTCAGTGCCGGCAGAGCTCTCTATGAGAAAGAGAAGTTTCTGAAAATGCATTTTTATTCTATGCTGCTATTTATCTCCTGCATAGTAGGGAGCAACACATTTTAAAAAGGGAGATGATGTGTACGATCAAAGCTGCAGTTTAACACTGCATGTTAAGAAAGTGCATAGATTAAAATATGATTAGGAATACAAGGAAACTATGTCTTGTATTCTATATTCTTGTCCATATTCAAAATGATTAGTAAGCTGTACATTGCTGAAGATTTATATTATAAATCACTAACGTTGTCAAAATGTGCTTTACATGAGTGGAATGCTATTTAAAATGGCAAGAATCATTATTTGGCATATTGTAGGGTCTCTATTTTTAAAAATGGAAGTCAGCACTTAAGGTTCAGTTTTAATATATTTTGTTATTTTAATGGTGAGGTTTTATAGTTTGAACTCTTGCAGTTTGCTCTTAATACAGGATCACCTCCAGTAATATATTGGTGGGAAATAACTATTGCCATGTTGTGCATTGTTTATTCCTCTGATGTTGCAAAAAATATAAACTTGTGTATTGCTGTTCACAAAACCAAGAAAAACATTGTTGTGAATTAATAGTGAATGCTTGTGCCAACAAAAATTCAGTGAGGAATTTGATAATATAACCTGCGTTTTCTTTGCATGGGTTTCAGTGTGTCTGCTCTGACTGAGTTCTAGATCAAAAGGGATTCCAACAAGCTCTACCTCATGCCTTGTAGGTGAACATTTTTTACATTCCTTTAATTCCTGCCCACATTTGGCACTGTAGTACATCTGGACTTTCACCAGTTACAGCTCTGGAATGAGGAATGGCTGACTTAAAAACAGAGTCCTTGAATCTTCCAGTAGATCTGTGCAAAACATTTGAAAGGGTGCTTCATGAAATGCATTGATATATAAAAAAAGGCACTTTTGTTCAAAGTGGAGACAATTAACATCTGTAGAAGAACAGCTGGTTCAAAGGTTTTCCCAGATTGTCTGCACCTAGGACTTTCTGATGAGTTGGAATATCTCTGTCCATGCATGTATACATCCGTGCCCTGGCAGAGCTCTTTGAAGAAGCAGGCACCAAGTCTTCGGGAACTTTAAGGAGGGAAAGGTTTGCTCCAGTTATATTTGCTCCATTATCCCTTTGAGTGCTTTGTGTACGCTTCTTCCCCCATTTCTTAAAGATATATATGCAGAAATGGAGCCCTTTTCAGATGTAATCCAGTGACTGCTGCACAAAAGCGTATGACAGAATTTACTGCCAAGAAGAAAAAAAGTGGGAGCAATTTTTCACTTGTTTTTTAAAAAAAGAACTGGGGCAACTGAGCCCAGATGTAAAAGATGCCTTTCAAAATAAGAAGGGTATCCCAATCTCTGGTCTTCTGAAAGTGAAAAACTCAGGTTAAAATCTACATTAGGGTCTGTTGTATTGCTTGTTGGCTTAATATATCAAGAGGTCAAGTGTACGGCCACACAAAGGTTTATACTGCCTGATCAGGTATATTGTTCAGGTAGCATTATGGTCACTATCAACTCCACTTAAAACAATAGTAATCTACATCTCATTACATTGATTTTTATTGTGTTACAGGTTCAGGAATGTTTAGCATGCTCCTGAAGGAACTACTAAGACTATTAGATATGAATGGAATCCTACGGTCATAAACATTAGTCTTTGGAGGGATGTTAAGCCTAGATCAATAGTTGTCTTCAGATTTCCTCAAAAGGGTCTCCACAAAACAGCTCTTTGTAGACTGAGACATAGGGTTTCAAACTTGGAAGAGTGATTGAAGGCATATGGCTGAATGTTAAGAGTGTCTGATCCCCAATAAAGTTCAAACAGTCAAATTTGAAGTCCCACCTTTTTTAAATGTGGAACACATGTAAAAATTATGAGTCTGCAAGAGCCATCTTGATTTATTTTATTCCTCCTGTCACGTGAATGAAACTCACATTTCAAAAGCTATCATTTTAATTGGCATTTATGTTGTTCACAAATAAATAGCAAGAATCGGTGTTTTTCAGGAATAACCATGGAAATGATTATTTGAGGCATTCTTCAGATACCCAAGAGGTATCGCATGAAAGAGGAAAGGATATATTCTGTTTTAAAGGGAAAGATGTGATCTAATGGGGGCTAGCTTATTAGGCAAATAGATAGATTTTATAAGTTACAGTAAATGTTGTTCAGTCAGAAGACCAGTTATTAAAATGAGTAGCTATTATTCCCTAAAGGTCTTCAAGCAGAATCTGGACAAGGCTCGACAACCATTTACAATACCCCCCCAAATTCCATATCATTCTATAAGTTATAAAATACAGTTCCACCTTGGCACACAACTGCTTCAAAACTCATCAAATTCAATATTCAATGCATTTTGAAGCAGAAATCTTGTCCCACTCATCTTTCTTCTGGTAGTCGACATGCAAGGAAGACTTACTGATGTTAGCTGCCTCTTGACTCGCTATTTCTTCTGGGTGAAATAGTGGGTCATGTGGTAAGTCATGTGGTTTACCCAGAACCCATTGATGTTAGTATTCAGCACATCTTCTGGAACAAATTACTGACGAGGACCGAGGTATCACTGTAGTTTTTTTCCTACTGCTATTCAGTCCCAAACAACCAAATAAAATGTTTCTTCAGAGCAAGATTATAAAGCCTGGAACATCTCAAATATTTTAGTGGGTTTGCTGCCGTGGAATTAAACCCTAGATTGCTTACCACAGCTTCAGAGACATAACAAGCAGGGGTTTTTTTTCTTTACACCAAAGTAGACAGGGATCCCAAATTAATTAAGATTTTCCGCTTGAGGTTGTTTAATCAGGGCTTTATCCCTGACTTCCATTGGCATTTCCATGAAATTCCCATCTAGATCAAAGCCCGTTGGGGGCCAGAAGTCCTGATCTGTTGACCCAGCAAATATTCTTGCATATTTTGATGTAAAGGGAAAAAAATCTTTCATATTTGCTTTAAGGACTGAATTCTAAATGAATAGGGGATTTTATTAGAATCCCTATCAAGACACTTGAACCTTTAATATACATTTATCAGAAAATTCATGAAAATATTTTTTTTCATAGATCAAATTCTCTGTTCATTACTTTAAGTAATCATGAAAGTTTCTTTTTGGCCCTTATAAAGAGTGACCTACTACTTTCCTATATTTTTAAAGAGCCATCTTTTCTCCCCTTCCCCCCACCCCATAATAACAAATACCGGCAAAACAGAGCTGTTACAAATTTGAACATTTTATAGTTTTAATAAATACTAATAAATAACATCGATCTGAAATAACTTTTAGAGGCAAGAAACAGCAAAATATAACCCCATCAAAGTCTAGATCTTTATTTTTAATTTATGTCTTGGGAGTCATAAAGCCTCTTGCTTGCTCATGTTTTGTATACATGCCTGTATTTTCTTATAAACATGTTTACACAAGAAATATATAGACGTATCCTGCTGAATGAAGCAGAGAAGAGTAGCTTAAATAAAGAAAAAAAAATTAATGAAAGAGGAATTTTTTGCATTCTGCTGAATAGTAAAGGCAATTTTTATTTGAGTATTATGGAAAAGTAATTATAAACAAGATTATAATTCTCCTTTAATGTATGTGGAATATCTTTTGAAGCATTTTGGATTGTATTCGTATTCGTATTTATTACATTTCTATCCCGCCCTTCTCCCCAAAGGGACTCAGGGCAGTGTACAGCCGATAAAACAAACAAGTGCACAATTAATTACTCAAACTCTTAAAAAACAATTAAAACTAGATATTTTAAGTGGCTGAAAATTTAGAAAACCTAATGTTAAAACCAATTTAAAACCAAATTAAAATATTTAAAATATTGTCTTGAGATATGTAGGGTTGAATCTCTGAAGTGCTACTAAAGTCTGAACTGTGGGGTCTATTGTGGTATGTGAAGGTGGGAAAATGCATCTCTCAACTTTCCAGATAAATGACTTCCATGCTTTGTTTTTTTTCTCCCCTTTGTAGAACCACATCACAGCCTTTGCAGAAGTCACATGATGGAGAAAAGGATGTCTACTCGCTACATTGGACGTCATCTCTTTTCACAGTTCACTCGTAATGACTGAAACAATTTCAATATTAAAAAAAACTGATTTGGTCTTAGAATCTGATCTAACAGCATTAAAATTTACAGGGAGTTAGGCAAGTATACGGGGACCCAAATAGCATTTAGTCTAGACCCCGCGATCAGACCCATCAGACTCAAGCCTAGGAGGGTGCCGTTCGCACTCAAGCCCC
>JANHFO010001727.1:406955-418753 GCA_032468095.1 Pareas carinatus
TTCAAGGAGATCTGGTGTTTAAAGCTCAGCATGACACTTCCTCCCATTTAAACTGATTTCACTGTACACTTTTCTAAAAGAATCTTATCCAGAACTCAGATGCCATTGGCACTTCCTATTATATATCTCATACCACATTTCTTAAGACTGGTGCTTCTGTTTTTGAAGAAAAAAAATGCCATTTATACTCTAGTAAGTATTCTGTTGTTATTTTAAAACAAATTATTTATTTCGATATTTTCCTGACTTCATGTGGTTGAATAGTTGATTTTGTAGTTCTTCAATGTCTTTAATGTACCCTGTTGTTAGGATTAGAAATGAGAACATGTAGACATTGGGGTAGATTATTCTTTTATTATCAAACACTAACTGAAGGTTTATAGCTCCAAACTTACTGCCAGCATATTCATAAACCTACTCATTCATCACATACCATTGCTATTTATGGATAGTAGTTAAAGATTACCGGGACTTAGAAAACACACTTATAAAAGTAGTTTCAAGGCCTTTAATTCTGTCCTTTACATATTGGGAGCAATAATTAGAATATTCTTTGTTTCCCGTGGGGACAGAGGATGTTATATGCTTTTATTTCAAATTGATAACACTCCCCACACCTGCTTAGTGCTGAAGCAGCAATCACCCCTCTTCCCGTTGTTTCTTAAACGTTAGAAAATAAAGATCCACAGAGTAAAGAGAACGGTGGCGGGTAAAATAAAATGACAGACATTGCTATCTTTTAATCAAGGCTTTCTCTTTGACCAGCAGATGAGGTAGAATTATGCAGTATTGCTTTGTTTGCATTAACCAGGGTATCTATATAATCTCTACTCTAGAGTAGGTACATTAGATTTAGAGACAAGAATAAGCCAGAGGTCATGTACAGTGATCTCATCCCATTGGCCTCAAAATAATATGTGATTTTTGAGGAGTGGTTCACATTTTATTAGTCTGAATTTCCTCTCTTGATATGTTGCTCCCATTTCATTTCTTCCACTTCCTGTCCTCCACTTCCTGTCCTCACCCAAAAAGGTTGCTGTGATCTACCTTAAATCTGGTCATGGTTCAGTTATCACTGTTAGTATAATAGTTGCAAACAGGTGTCCTGTAACCTTAGTTCCCTCCTTTATTGAAAATTCTATTTTATCTTGGTAAGATCCTATCCCAAAGTCACCTCTTCGAGTAATACATGGAATATTCTCTAGCCTAATCTAGCTTCAATGCATATAATAGCCAAAAATCACTTATGCCTTTCTTGAAAATGAGATATAGGCTCCCAAATAAAGTTATTTCCACACGATGTTTCAAACAGTTGGAAAAATAAATCTGGGCTGTTTTACATCTTGAAAGCCAGGAGATTCAATGTTTTATAATTTCTTTAGCTTGGGTTCTGTAGGTGATGAGAGTCTTATAAAGGATTTTTGTTTTTTTGAAAAACGGTTTTTAAAATAGAATGAAGTTGAACCAAAGTATTACCATCCTTCCAAATATCTATTCTGTATCTCAGGTAATCTTTTTGGATATGCCAGGAAGGCATCAGACCAGAGAATTAAGAGAAAGAGAAATAAGTCTAATGCATAACTGCATATATGTTCTTTGCTTTTTTTAAAGACCCAGTGATTATAAAATTCAGCACACTTTTACAGTGTGTCACCAGTCTTATTAAAAATCAAATATTAATACCTAACTCACCATAGCAATCTAAGATGAGGGAGGGTGGGAATGCACCCATGTAATTTACATTTTCAAAATGAGACCTTTGGATGAGTTCCTGCATAAATGAAATATTTTCAAATAAGCTATTTTACTAAAAAGTTAGACACACACCTGATTTTATTTCACTTAAAACAGGGGTCATCGACTTCCGGTCCATGGACCGGCACCTGTCTATGGCAACTGGACCACACAAACAAGCCAAGCCCATTGGTGGGATGCAGACACCATGCAAAACCACACCCCCTCTGGTCCGCAGGAAAACCTTTCTCCATGAAACCGGTCCCCGGTGCCCAAAGGTTTGGGGGCCACTGACTTAAAACAATAGTGCTTAAAATCCTATGCTTTAGTTGGTTCATGTCATTTTCTTTCTATTAATTATTCTCAATTCGTATAGAACCAAACCCAACAGAGAGAAACAATCCTGCTTTTTGATGATCATTGAACTGCTAAGTGTACCATGAAAATACAAATGTAGATAGTAGTAAATCACTGCAAAGGTTGCAGTTTGTTTGATACAAAGCTACCCATGTCTTACCCTTAGAGAGAGTGCTTTACCCTAGACAAAAAGATGAATTCTGTGTAGTGCAATTGCCAATTTTTAAAAAGATGAATATAGCAATATGTGATGATCTGCAATTCTTCTCTTTTCATTTTCTTCAGTAGAACACAACCAGTTAAACGATGTCTCAAGCAATTTTAAAAAAATAATCTGCAGTGTTAGCAGAATCCTATGGTGCAGCCTTTTCCTAATACTGATACCACAGAATATAAAAGGATGCAAATATGGTTTGCATTTTTTTGTAAATTAAAATATCTCTGAATATAAGAAACAAATGTCACAGAAAGTGGTTGATACAATATCTCTAAATATGCATATAGCCTTTGACTTAAAAGTATTTTTCTATAAACTTGGTAATAACTTCATTAAGACTAATTTTTCCCACCTAGTCAACCAACATACAATTCCTTTATTTCTTATTAATTTAAGTTAGTTCATTTAAGCCTGCAACCTGAAATGAAAGGAGCCTGTCTCTTCTGGATGTTTAGATTCAAGATTCTGCCGATCATGTCACTTGGCTCAAAATACACCTTTGCCCCATACTTGTAAATGCAAATACACAAATGAGGTGGTTTAAATTCTTGTCTTCTAGGGATATTTAAAATCACACACTTGTAGATGTGTGATACCAAGTACTATTATAAGCATATGAAGCTAACATAGGGATATTCCCAAAGATTCTGTAAAACTGAATAATTTAAAAGAAACAAATGTGAAACATTTACAGTGCTTATACAAATGAAAGAATCAAGTCCTTTAACTATGAAAGTACAGCGGGTGTTATAGCTATCACCGCTTACTAAAGGAGTGTTTCTCAAACTTGCCAACTTTAAGATAAATTTTCCAGCCACCATATTGGCTGAGGAATTCTGGGAGTTGATGTCCGCACATCACAAAGTAGTCAAGTTTGAGAAACACAAAGTATCAAATTATGTTTGGTAAATCACACAGTATCCCATGTGCTCATTACACTTTGTGTGTTTCCACTTCTTGGTACAGTATAGCAATTTAGAATCCACTTTACTTAAAGTTATTCACAATGAGGATTTCAGGGAAATCCTTGGTTGGTCATTGCAGCACAGTAATTCTGCAGATTTTATATCTGATTCATAAGTTCAGGAAGAGACTCTTTTATGTTAAAAGAAAGATTATTCTTTTTCAGCATATTGTCTTATGTAAATCAGCATGTAACTGAGTCACTCTCAGGATTTATAACAGCCTAGTATTGGGGTTAAATTTATCATGTTATCTTTGTGAACCAGCAGTAACAGGGTGGGAAAGAAACACACTGCTGTGAACTGTATTTTTAAAGAAAATAAAATAATTTTTTTTCAAGCTACACTGTCATTTCTTTCTGCAGAAGAGTCTTTTAAGAGATTCAATGGATTGTAAAAACCGTGTGATCGATATAAGATGCTGGAATTTGACAAATTTCTGTTGGATTTCCCAGGGCTATCTGGTGAGCTACCATATATGAGATATAGGCAGAGTACTGGATGAAAATACAGAGCTGGCTAGCACAAATTTTGGAAATGAACATAGAAGCAAAGCCAGAACTGTTCCTATTAGGCATGGTTACAGATAAAATGTCTAAACAAGATATGTACTTCATACTACATATAACAGCAGCAGCCAGAACAACTTTTGTGAAGCACTGGAAAAATGACAAAATGACACCACAAGAGGAAGAAATACTAATGAAAATAATGGACTGTGCAGAGATGGATAGACTGACTCTAAGACTAAAGGATAAAGAAGAATCCTAATATTACAAATCATGGACAAAGTTTTATAAATGAATAGATGAAAGGTTGAAAGAATAGGAGTAAAATTAAGTTAACATAAAGTGACTAGAGGGAGAAATAAGAAAATGAAGCACCGGGTACTGGCAATGACCGAGGATTTACAGGAATTTTAAAAGGGGAAGGTAACAAGTAGGATTAGAAGGAAAAGAAGAGAAAAAAAGATATAAAGGAAGGACAGAAGAGGACAGGAGGAAAGAACGGAAAAGAGAAGAGGGAATAGGAGGGGAGGGAACAAGCAACATAAGAAAGAAGAAAGAAGGAACAAATAAGGGAAAGAGGAAGGAACAATAATAAGGGAAAGAAGTGAATGTGGGGAGAAGTTATTCAGATGCCAGGACACAAATATGTAAAAGCAGGGTTACCATGGTACTGAATTGGTATCATTGACACAGCTTCTTTGCAGCAGATACCTATGATAATAAATACTGCAGCTTTTCTTTCTTACAAATCTTTAGAAGCTTGCTTAAATATTTCAAAACAACTAAGTATAAGCAATGGAGGCAACAGAAGAGGAAATGAAGTTATGCCTTCAGAACAGAAGTAGAGACTAAACTGCCAGTCAAATTCAAGAGAACAGGAATGAAATGATAGCATTGTCAAATGTTGACATTTGCTTAAGGGGACAAGCAGCTTTTAAATGTGCAAATAATGAAACAAGGCTGGTGGATGCTCTCCTTCCATTTCAGTGATAAACCACAACAGTCTCTGATGCCTCATTAATTTTAGGTTGCAACTTGAAGATCACTGGCTGGCCTCTGATGGTTGATAAATTTTAGGAGAAATGGGGAGAGGGAGAGAGACCCATATTTCAGAGCATCTGATAGAATACTCCATCAATGCCCTGTGGATTTATCACTAACTATGTGTTGCCTAAATAGAGATGAAGGCTGATTCCTGTGTTCCGAAACATAAAACTACCAAGGGAGAAGAACTGTGCCAATTCTGGAATTTTATTTCATATTGATGTCAAGTGGGTAGGGAAAGTTTTTCTTATTTGAACCAAGACAAACTAAGAGGATGCCAGTTCTCCCCACTTCAGTAGAATTGCTTTGGGCATCTTCATTTATCAACCACAACATTTCAGTGGAAATTGCCTAATTTATTATGCCCCTTCTACTTACTTTTTCGGCAGCAATTTCTGATTGGTCTTGTTTATGAAAGATACATTTATTTCTAATATCTTATCATTTTTCACGGTTGTTTCCACTGTTCACTCATTATCTTATATTTGGCTGCTGAACAAATCTAGTCAAAGAGATTCCTAAGTTCATGACTTCCAAATTTATCAAGCCTACAACTGTCAATGGCGATTATTTATTTAATTCATTTTACGGTGATTCTAAGTGGCGAACACAGCTCAAAACATCACTATAACGAAAAATAGTAATAAATAGGAAGTTAACTTATTATTTATCCGTAATAAATTTATAATACCTTGCAGGTAATGTTTACTTGAGATTCTGGAACCTGAAACTGTCATATATTTGAAGGTTTCTTTAGGAAAGTCTAGATTTAGTTCAGTATTAATAGGTAAGCAGTGAATATTAGTAGTAAACTGTAACAGGATTTATGGAACATATTTACTGTACAATAACATCCATGCCATTGTAGACACTACTAGATGCTGAATATAAAGTGTGAATAATTGAGACTACCCTACTTGTAAATATTAGCCAATATTTTGGCTTTTTCTATATCTGCCTATTGCAGAACACATGGAATACTACCACAGTTTCCTGAATATCTTTTGTATGCAGATGCTGTCTTTAACCATGCAAACAGGTTGTGATTTAGAATACTTTTCATATCACTAATAGAAACACATTGTAGAAATTACTTCAAAAGACCTGTAGGGTACAAGAGAATCTAAGGACTTTTTTCTACTGCTTTACTGCTTATTTTGCTATAATATATTTTCCTTCAGATCTTTTTATCACGAGTTAAATCATTTTGTTATGAAACCTCATGTCTCTATTACAGAACCCCATTTATAGAGTATCCTCTATACAGTAGTTCAAACCAGAAATCAGCTTGAATCCATTCCTGCTTCAGCTTGCTATTATGCAACTTAAATTCACAACACAGTGTTTTCATTTATTTTGCTGGATTTTTATTTTTATTTTGATCTAGACAAAATAACATGGCCATTAGGTCATTCTTTCAGAGACATTTTTTTACCTAAAAAGAGGAACGGCATGATCACAGGTGCTCAAAAAAGAAAAACCAGTGAGAGTGGGATTGATTTCCAAATTCCTGTTGACTTTCCCATTAACTTTCCTTGTAAAAAGCTGACAGGCAACATTGAACATGGCAACCACGTGATCATGGCAAAGTGGCAGCACGGCAGCATTGAAATTACCATAACTTTGCCAAAGGACAATCCCATGGGAGTCATGGGTTGTGGATTTTGAATGTATTCTGTAAGTTAGCCCATTTGAGGTATGTTGATTCAAAACTTGGTGCTCTCTGATGCACTATTTCACCCAACTGGAGGTTGCAAACAATGAGGACTTTAGTAGTATATAAATGCTCAACTTGGTCTGCTTTGTTATTGCTTTAGATGTGATTGTATGCACTATGGTGGTTTGTTTCTTTTGCGATACACCACCTTGATTCTCTTCTAAAAGGTGACCTGTGCATCAAATGAAAGGGGATTAGCACAGACACATATTTTAGGAAATGTTCTCCATTATTACTGGTCCCATTAAACTATGTTGACACTTTTGAGAAATCCAGTGAGAATTTAAGAACAGCATTGGAAATATACTGCTACATAAAGCATTCAAAAGTCAGCTTTGATGCTTTCCTCCAACCATTATATTTGTACTAGGAAATAGTGACATGACATAAGGGAATACCAACCAGATGCATATCCATATTAATGTCCTCATATGTATTCTCTGGCAGATTTATAATTATGGATTCCATGCAGCATGTGGAATCACCATCTAAGCCTGCTTCTAAGATTTGTTTTAACAAATTATATTAAAGGATACAGATATAATGAAACTATTTATCAACAGCAAATCCAATGATGATTCAAATTTGAATATGTTTGCAAAGAATCCTTCCAGGCTGCTTTTCTGTTAGTATTCCATTTGTACCAGCAATAAATTTTGCATAATATTATAACAATGACAACAATATTACTTACAGGACAAACATTATTATTATGGCTGGCTGTGTAGTCAGCAAAATGTTTAAACTGTATTTGGCATTTTTATCCACATATTGATACATTCTCAAGGACCTGGGATAGGGAGACGTTCTGATAGTGTTAAAGGTATTGCTGCAGGATGTAAACAATTCCAAATAAAGCTACCTTTTGCAATTGACTGATGGTGACTTTGTCAATGCCAATGGTGTTCGAGTAGTGCTCCTCCAGCTGTTTTGGATGTGTACCCAGGGTAATTATTATTATTTTGCTTTGCTTTATTTTGCCATTCTACTTCTATTTGCAGGGCTTTTATATTTTGTGAATCTTTTCATTATTATTTTGTTTCCATCCCTGCTTCAAAAATCCAAGCAACTGGAAAATCAAGATCATGCTATTCTGTGCAATGAAACTAGAAAGTGTTTGGTGAACCACATGCCTCAAAGGATTTGCATTCACACTTTGCATTAGTCAAGGGTATGGAGAGGAACAGTTCTCCAATCACTTGAGATGTTTCATAGGAAATTTTGCTTAATGCATTTACATAATGGTCCCACAAATTCCACTTACCATAACTACCGTGTTCACAGAAATTCAGCAGTTCCTCAGCCCATTCATATTTCATAATCACTTCTTACAGCTACACCTAATGGATTTTTGCTTAATGCATACCAATATAATTCACGTTACAGTGAACGTAAATGACTCCCACTAAAAAGTCTGTTTATATATGCAGTCACCATTTACAAAACCATTGAGAGATGTGACACTGCCATTCTTGTATGGGTGAGGTAATTAAGATGTGTAATTTGACTAATTTGTACCAAATAATTTAAATCAGAGGAAAGGCTGGAACACATTCCCAGCTTATTCCATTTGCTGAGGCAGAAAACCTGCACAGCTCTGTTCATGATTTTGCACGCCATTTCACAAAATTGTCATTAGCTGCTACTCCTTTGTGATATGGCTTGAGGAAATGCAAGAGAATATAGATGGCATAGAATGTGCAGAGATGTAGCACGTGGAATAGGTATGTGCAAAATCATGAATCTAAAGTTCAAAGGAGTTAGATGACAAAACACCAGAAAATAAATTTAGGCTGGAAAAATATAGAATTTTAAAGGGAATGAAAGGAGAGAAAAGAAGAAGAAAGATAGGAGAAGAGGGAAAGAAGGAAAAGAAAGTAGAGGGAGGGGGGAAAGAAGGGAAAGAAGAAGGGATGTAGATGAGAAGAGATAGAAGAGGGACAGGGAAGGGGGGAAAAGAGAAGAGAAGAGAGAAGGAAAGTAGGAAAGAAGGGGAAAGGAAGATAGGAGGAAGAAAGAAAAAGGAGGAAAGATGAGGGAAAGAAAGTAGGACAGGAAAAAGGAAGGAGGAAAAAAGGAAAGGAAAAGATAAAGAAAGAGGAAGGATACAGGGGTTATAGGAGAGAAATAAAGAAAATAAGGAAAAGGAAAGGAAAGGGAAGAAAATAAAGAAAGACGGGGTGGGATGGGGAAAGAAAAACCAAAGGTATTAGAAGGTAATGACTTTTTTTAAACAAAGAAATGACTGTGTGTGTGTGTGTGTGTGTGTGTGTGTGTGTACACCTACCCCATCCTATAAATGAAAGACAACCACCATCCAGAAACCAGACCATGGATGCATCACCAGCTGTCACAGACCCCTACCCCAAAACCAAACAAACTGATACACGCCAAGAACATGAACATAGACCCAGACCTCAAACTCAAAGCCAAACCAAAACTCTGAACACAGCCAATAAACAGCCACCCACTCAGGACATCACATCACAAAACTCAGAAAATCACACCACTAGAACTCAAAAGGTTACAACACAACAAATGACCCAGGAGATCACAGCACAAGACTCAGGACCCTACATCAAAAGTGACTTCCAAGGTCACCTTCAAACAACCCATTACCCAAGTCATTAAAACACAGGAGACTAATGGAAAAGCAAATCACTACACAAACAATTCAGGACATTACAACACAACAGCCCATTATACCAACATCAACTCTAGCAACCAATCAAGAAATAACAACCCAGCCAACCAGCCCCACACACCAAATCCTTCCATCAGTATTTACAGATAAAATTCAACTCCAATAACACTTTGCTCAGACTAGCAAGAAGCCAAAAGTACCAGCCTGAAGATGGCAAGTGAGACCTTGCCGAAACGTCCCCAAGGTATTCTCTATCCTACACAGAAGAAGACCCGAACACACCTAGACCTACATGCCTGTACCAGTGAAAATCTACAAAAACACACACACACACATACACACATAATAGTATTTTGAAGTATAGTAAAAGCTACCATTGTTGAATATAGCAAATCCTTGAAAAGTTTTGTTATTCACTGGGGACAGGTAAAGAAAAAAAAAGTATTTTTCATATATTAGAAACAGATTTTTCTTTACAGAATTTTTGAAACAAAAGGGGAAGTCCCATCTTTAGGAAATAGTTGTGACAATTCTTGAGCTTTTAAGAGATATCATTTGACTTAAAAAATGATTATTTAAAGAAGAAATCTTCTGTTTATATGTTAGGAGTCAAATCTATCCTTATTTGTTCTGAGAGACTTTCATTTAGCCTTTCCATATAGCTCATCTGAAGACTTCCAAATCCCTTCTCTAAACAGCTGTGATTCATACTTGAATTTCAGCCTAGATCTAACTATAGGCCCCAAGTTCCCCAAGGAAGTCTTGCATAAGCATTGTTCTCAATTAGTAGTGCAGAGATTTGAGAGAAAGCAAGAGGTCTTTGCTTTTGTTGGCACTGCGACATTAAAAATAAGTGTCCAAGTCTCTTTCAGATGTCTCTGTGTAAATTTAAATCCCTCTTAACTGTAATGGGAGCTGCATATGTGTTCTGAGGAAAGAGTCTATATCCCCCAAGCAAGCAAAGTGGGCAAAGCCAAGAAAAATCAAAGTTTGTTGCATTTAGAACTGGCTAAGTTTTAGTTTTTCAGGAATGGTTTTATGGGTTAAGCAAATCTGTCCAGCTATGATGGGATTTCATGTCCCAGTAGAATGTATGTTTTATTTACTAACTTTTCAACTTTTATATCTTTGAGAAGGATGGAAAAAAAGAAGTTTCCAAAAATACTTGAATGGAAAGGAAACAGCTGTTTACTGAGATGAGCTATTATGGTCAATGAAAGTTCTGAGTGGGACGGTGCACTTGGGTGGTGCTCACAAATTCTTCAACTTGGCAGAAATCAGGGGCACCCATGAATTATGTCGTTCCAGACCCTTTTCACAGGCAGTAATGTCCCCTTCTCTTTTGATCATGAAAGCTTCTGGCAAACAGCAGCTGGATATTTTTAATGTCAGAACAACATGTTTTAATAGTATTTCATCAAGGGAAATCTGACAATGGAATCAAGAGTCATTCAGCATCTAAACCATGCAAATCACAAATGCCAATGAGTGTAAACTAACCTTCAACTGCCAGCTGTGTGGGACTACAAATACCATCAAGCTCAATAATTTAAATTTCAAGAATACTACATTAGTCAGTTTGCCTTATGTAAATCTAAGCAAATGTAAGAAACACAAGTCCCAGTTTTCTGCATGGCTAGTATAAATAGTTGGGGTGTAGTGGCTCAGCGGGTAACACACCGAACTGTCAATCAGAAGGTAAGCATTTCGGCAGTTCAAATCCCTAGTGGCACATAACGGAGTGAGCTCCCATTACTTGCCCCAGTTTCTGCCAACCTAACAATTTGAAAGCATATAGAAATGCAACTAGAAAAATAGGGACCCCTTCAGTGGGAAAGTAACAGCACCCCATGTGCCTTAGGCAATTAGTCATGCCAACCACATGACCATGGAGATATCTTTTGATAGTGTTGGATCTTTGGCTTAGAAACAGAGATGAGCACCCGCCCTACAGTCGAACCAACTAGCACGCATGTGCAGGGCAAACTTTTACCTAGTATAAATAGTTGCAGAACTATATAGCACCCGCCCTAGAGTCAAAGTTAATCTCTTTTAATCATTAATTGAATGTTATATAATTAGTATATACACTCAAATAAAAAAGTTAAAATATCTATGTGAAATCAACTTGGATACTGCCTCTCCAGCCAACAATTTCCATTGCTTTTTTACTCAGATATACCTGTATCTGGTTCAAAAGAGTTTCCAGATATTTAGCATGAGGACAGTTGTGATTTTAATGGAAAAAATCTTGTATACTTGGTTCTTTAGGCATTGAGGAGTCAGTTGGGTTCAATAGTAACAAATTTATTGCAGATAGACAAACACATGCTATTCAACAAGAAGTATAATAGAACTTCTGGTGAACAGCACGGCAACAAGGCAGGCTCCAAAGTCGAACTGCCTGACAGCGGGTAGACCGGTTCCATACAGCTTATTTCCATATTTTCCATACAGCTTCAGACCGACTATCCCACCTCCTTTACATGGACGATCTGAAGCTGTATGGAAAAACACCATCTGAAATAGAATCACTACTCAACACGGTCCGTATATATAGCCAAGATATTGCAATGGAATTTGGATTGGACAAATGTGCCACACTCACTATCAA
>JANHFO010001728.1:0-28453 GCA_032468095.1 Pareas carinatus
TCACTTCCTCATGGTTCATTTGTATGGTTTGTTGCATTATTGCCAATTGTTCTTGTATTGACTTTTGTGTTGGCTCTAGTTTTTCCCTCTGTAACATGGTTTGGATATTTCCCTGTCCCATGAGTGTTGTTGCTGTTGAAGTCTTTTTTCCTTATTTACTTATTTTCTTTCTTTCTTTTCTAGACCTCTTTTTAGTTCAGGTTGTTCAATTCATAGTTTAAGGCTCAGGGTATTGCCTTTGTGTGCTCAGCAATTTAAAACTGGCTGTCAAAGTGAAGCTTCATTTTTTCATTGTATAGCTTCCACCACGGGTAAGGCAGTGTGAAATCTTTTTTTAAATATAGTCAATATAGTCCCAGGTTTTTAAACACAGGTTTTTCAATTTTATCTTCACTTCTATTTTTGTTTGGATTCACCCACTCCTTTCTTAGTTTAAATTGCCACCTCTAGTTCTTTGTGGGAGTTTAATTTAAATTATTTTCTTCCAAGTCAGACAGCCTCTCTTATCCCTATTAGTGAAAGGGTAGAAATATAAAAGTATTGTTCACTCCAATTTTTTGACTTCTAATGTCCAGATGTTCAGTACATTCATCTTGTGCTTTTTTCTCTGGGTGTCTGCAACTATGGCCACCTGCTAGCTTGTCAGCAGAGGGTGTTTTTTCTGCTTCTCTGAAGATTTCCCCGTGTGTGTGTGTGTGTCTGATTTTCACCTAGATCAGATTCCCGGATATATTCTTCCCTTCCCTCCCGTCTCCTCTCCGGGGAGATTATCAGACCCCTCAGGGTCTCAAAAGCAAGAGAAAATCAGATCTGGGGATTGGAGCACAGTCCCTTTGATCTGTACAGTGTACCAGGAACCACAAATTCCTTTTCTTTATAAGTATTGTTTCTTCAGCTGCAAACATATGGAGATATAATTAATCACCTAACTTAAATATACATATGTATTAATGCAACGCATTTTCACTGTTTAGAAATCTCCCACTGTCTATAATAGTTGGAATCCCTCTGGTCGCAGTGTGTTACGTTCTGATCAACATTTCTTATTTCACCGTCATGACAGCCACGGAACTGTTGCAGTCGCAAGCGGTTGCAGTGGTAAGTATCAGACGGAATCGTTTGGACCTAAATTTGCTGCCTGTCTGCTGTATACCTGTACTTGCAGTCTTTGTACCTATCTGCTGTGATGATGATGATGATGATAATAATAATTTAGTCAAGTATGTATGAGAAAACAAGTATAAGTATAAAAATACCATATTAGCATATAGGTATAAACAGGTATAAGCATATGCATAACATATGAGTATGAACAAATGGAAACAGTAGGACAGGGAAGGTAGGCACGCTGGTACACTTATGCACTCTTTCTTTCCTTTCCGTGCATTTATAGTATTCTTTTTCTACAGCCAGATTCGTGAGGTACACATTTTAAAGGGATGTGCTTTCCCCTCCCCTTCCATCTCTGCAGACATTTGGGGATAGGGTCCTTTATCCCGCTTCGTGGATTGTTCCTCTCTTCGTGGCATTTTCAACCCTTGGGGCGGCTAACGGGACTTGCTTCACATCTGGCAGGTAAAACTCACGAGGAGCCTGGCGGGACATTCTAATAATCTAGTCGCTGTATCTTTCATGACAGATATACCATCCTGCTATTCATAGTATTGCTTTAAAAAGACACTAAATAGGCTGTCAAAACAGTCTGCCAAAGCTAATTTGCTCTGTCACCAAGTGAGGCCTTTGAAAAGATGAAAAGCTGTAATTTACAAGGTACAATCTAAAGAGGTTGAATTTGAAATATGCCCAGCTTTTTTTCAGTCTGGATATATTTCATTCACCAGGGCTGCTTTTTTTCAAAATCTGCAGCCTTGACCCAAACACGACACAAGAACCGTTTTCTATCAGTCTGACCCTGAAATCTCATGATGGAAAACTGCACTATGGTGGATTATCTGCAGCAAGAGAGGAGAGGCCTTTGGGATCAGATAGCAAAGCTAGAGACGGATGTCATGGTTAATTAGCAGCCTCAAGTTTCTCAGTGAATGAGTTCTGTGCTTTTTAGGTGTCTTCTTTAATTCATGTGATCATTTTTAAGACACGGAAATTGCTGTAGCAGCATTTTCTTAACAGAATTGTGCAAATTTAATGGTCCGAAGGAAGACTTTGCAACTCATTTCAAACCTCTCCAATGCTCCCTGGTAAAAGGGATGTGGTACGTCAGGATCACTGGGAAAAAAATAGTTTTTAAAGTTTTGCTCGGTTCCTAGAGGAAAATTTGAGGAGACAGTATCAGCAAAAGAAGCTTAAAACTGACTTTTTCAGTCTCGTTTATTATAGCGTAAGCTAGATGGAGAACCAGTTTGGTGTAGTGGTTTAGGCACCAGACTAGAAACCAAAAGATGATGAGTCCCAATCCAGGCACAAAGCCAGCTGAGTGACTTTGGACCAGACACTTTCTTTCAGCCCTAAAAGGGAAGCAGTGGCAAAAAAAAATGAAACAATTTTTTCCCCTTCAAAATCCTGCCAAGAAAACGACAGAGACTTGTCCAGATGGTTGCCAAGAGTCAGCGCTGGCTTGAAGGAACCAAATCAAGTCATTTCAAATTAAAAAAATGATCCTAACGCACCAGAGATGGGCGATGCATTCCCCATCTTAACACTGGCAACTGCTTTGATCAAACCAAATGGCATTTTGCTTTTCCTGCCTCCAAATCTGAATGTTGCATACCAAGAAAAATCCAAGAATCATCTCGCCTTTCAAAATGCTGCATTGACTGTTTTTTTTGTTCTTTCTGAGCATCAATAGATATCTAGAACATTTTGTTCAGTCTGGGTAACTCTTCTTGCCTTTCTGTGTCAAGCAACACGGCCCTATAGCCTTTTTTAAAAAAACAAAATAGATTTATCCTTGATGCAACTGAAAAACCTTTTGCCCAAAACGCTTTGCTTTGCAGAGTCCTTGGTGTTCTCTGAGCTTGTTTTCTGGCAGACATTTCATTACCAAGCTGGATAACGTCATGTTTTGCTTTTCTAGGCTTGCTTACGTAGCAGGACGTGAAGGACACATGTTAAAGGTCCTATCCTACATCAGTGTTAAACGTTTAACGCCGGCACCTGCTATTATATTTTATGTAAGTATAATATCTCAAATAGCAAAGTTAAGAGTTTCCACCTTCAAACAAAAATCTTTAAAATTTGGTTCTAGAATTAAATTTTAGTAGAATAACAGAATAAGAGTTGGAAGGGACCTTGGAGATCTTCTAGACCAGCTCTTTGCAACCTTTATGGCTTGGGGGCCTGGGGTGGGCACACTTCCGAAGCATTCATGGCCCGATGACAGCCCACCGTCCTGTTTCAAACCAACTCACTACTCAGACAGGAAACCATATCTCTACACCATTCCAGACAAATTTTCTTAAAAGGGTCCTCATACTATTTCTTATTTGTCTAATTGATTCTTACTCTTCCAGAGGTCTCTCTGAAGATCTTGTATTAAGAAAAACCAAAGAGAACTGTGTGTTGGAACTCAGCTAGAGAGAGAATCCTCATCTTTAATAAGCAATTGTGTATTAGAGCTGATGTTTCCCTGAAAAGAATATAAATGGGACATATGGGTAACTAAAGCTGGCCATTCCTACAAAAACGGTGAAGTCTGCATTTTCTTGGCAACTCCTTCCTGTAGCACATCTTTTTTGTTCTTTGTTTTCAGGGTCTAGTGTCAATTTTTTATGTCATCCCAGGAGACATCGCCACCCTCATTAATTACTTCAGCTTTGCAGTCTGGCTCTTTTATGGCTTAACTGTATTGGGTCTGATTATTATGCGCTTCACAAGAAAAGATCTGGAAAGGCCTATCAAAGTAGGTATCATCCCAGAAAAGGATTCTGGAAACTTTGGGAAATAGATTGACACACACACACACCCCATCTTTGTAGGAGCTCCTCAAATAACAAGTGCTATCATGCACCCTTAGTCCTTCTTTTCACTAAACTAGACTTTCCCCAATTCCTGTAACTATTTTTCATACGTTTTAGCGTCTAACCTCATAATTTTTGTTGCTCTTCTCTGCACTCTTTTCAGAGTCTCAACATCTTTAGCTAGAATGGAGAGGGTTATTTATCTCTGCCGGTTTCATTCAGTTACCTAACATCATTTTTGCTCTTTTACAGATACCTCTGATCATCCCTATTATTGTAGTGCTAGTGGCCATTGTATTGGTCTTGGCACCTATTATCAGTCAACCTGAATGGGCATATTTGTACTGTGCCCTATTTATTTTTAGCGGACTTATCTTTTACGTTCTTTTCGTCCACTATAAGTTTGGCTGGGCTCAAAAAATCTCAGGTAGGTACATGGTCTTGCAGTTTCCACTTCAAAAGGTTTTCCTAAAAGAAAAAAAAAGGTTTAGCCCATTTTCCTACTCCCAAGGAAGCAATAGAATGAATGTAGTCCTTAAAATATTCATTAAAAGAGGTTATAGGGATGAATGGAATTGAGCAAAACAAGCATAAATAAAGCAAGGAAACTTAAATTGGCTTGGGAAACATCCAAGAATGGAGGTTTTAAAAGTACCTGACCAAACTTTATTGCAAATGGAAGCCCCTGGGGGAATCATTAGCAAGTCTGCTAAATTCTGAAATCCAAATAAAAGTGGATTTCACATTTGATTGCCAGGCCTTTTTTTCCTTGAAAGATCCTTTATGCACTGATGTTACCTACTTTAGATAACAAAACATCTCCAAGAAAATTCAGAGACCACCAATCCTGAGCTACAAATATTCTCCTTCATCAGTATATCCTTATTGATACAAGTACAGAAGTAATTTTTTTTTAAAAAAAAGCATGGTAAAAAACTTGATTCAATACTTTTATAATCTTTTTTATTAGAATAGGAAAACCGGTTTGAGATTCCAACTCCTTCCTTCAGAATATTTTTGAAAACTCTTATTTTTAAACTGGTGGCACTGTGGGTATCTAACTATATATTAAATGTTTGCCCTGTCAGAATGGAATTTGCAAAGCTAGATATACGATAGGATAAAGTCCAATTTGTTATCTTTTCGATAATGAAAGCCTTCTAAAGTGTTCCTTTACCTGTATCAAAGATCAGGAATTATGTTCCTGAAATACCAGGCAAGAATACATCTCTAAGCTTTTGCTGGTTAGTTACTATGCTAAGAAGTGACTTGTAATCTCATTCTTTTAAAATGGTTCAAGCCAGCACTTAGCTTTGCCAAGATAAAAGTGTTTGTTGAATTAAAAAGCATGCAATGGGATTGAATTTCATTGGAACAAACTGCTTTTTTACTCATCTTTTTATGGGGGGTGGTTAGTGGTTCTGAACTGGCTTTTTGCTATTTTTGGAACCAGCGGACAGTGAAGCTGGGATGAAAATTGCAGAGTTTAACATAACTTCAGTTCAGCTCAGCATTTACACACTAACTTCATACAGGTAGCAATATACAGTTAACATAGAATGCTGAGCACACCAGCCCACATTTGTGGAGTTCTCTAAATTGATCATGTTAACTTGATCACCACCAGGACTCATGCAGTCAACCCCGATTTGAAACTTCCCCAGAAAAAGGAAAATATTTTAAAAAAGTAATAGAATATCTGTAACTCTGATAACCTCTGTATTTTCAGAGCCCATCACCGTGTATCTTCAGATGCTGCTGGAAGTTGTTCCACCAGAAGAAGATACGGAATGAAAAAAGATCTGGGTTTTTTCTTTCTGAAACAGATGGAGATGGGATCCTCAAAATAGCTTGATTTTTGCCAAGCGAAATTTAGTGCTGGTAGTTTGCAGAATATTTACAAGACAGCAAAGAACTTACAATATACCAGACAGCGAAGATCTTACAAAGATTTGGTCATATTTACCCTAATTTACTGAGGAAGGGGGGCATTTTTTTTGTTTAGTTGATTTCAAGATGTATAGCCACACATGGAAAAATCAAGTAAGTAAACAGGAATTTTCCGCCACTAAATTCAAAACGAAAACATTTTAGCAATTAAGAATTATCCCTTTTGGGCACGGTGTGTCTGAGCCACCCATCAAACAACACAGAAGAGGCACTCCTGCATTAGATAGGCTAGAGTCATATCCAAAGAGCAGAGAAATGTGAAAATGATGCAGATCAACTGTTCACCTCTAAGAGCTGAGGAAGTTAACAAATCTGTCCTTGGCCTTAAGGGAGCTTGAGACACAGTGCAATGCTTTCTCTGTACTTAAAGCATCAGTGGATGGGATAATAGGAGCTTATTGGCCTGGCATGAGGTCTAATCCTCACAGCCTAGACAGGCATTTTCTATACTTTTCCTCTCCCTGACATCCAAGTCTGTTTTCCTTCCTATGGAGCTGTTGACGCAGAACGTTCTCTTCTGAACCATACAATGTTGGACGTTTAAGAAGCAAGGAGAACAAACTCTTCAGTATACCCCAAAATCAAATTACCAAGGTATAATTGGAAGATAACAAGGGAGTTTGTAGCATCTTAAAAGACTGGTGATATTTATGACTGCAATTCTTAACATCTGTTAGGATGTCACTCCCCTGGACATGCAGAAACAGCTTCATTTTGTCTTTAGGAAATACCAAGTATGGGAGAACCTAGGATATCATAGTTGGAGATTACAGATGTTTTACTATTACTGAACATTCATTTTTGAAAATTATTCAGAGGCTTTTATAAAAATGTGATGTTCTTTCAGAACTGCTCTCTAAAGGTTCCTGCTTCAGTAGTAGCTTCTAAGAGTATTTTGATCCTATAATAGTTTCAAGCCACAAATGGTAAAAGATTGTACAAAACAGATGTTATTCATTTCTAATTTTAATGATTTTTTTTCTCAGCAACACAACAAACGGTTAACAGGACCAATATTAATTCAGAGAAGGAGCAAGTATCTGACTTATCTGAATGCAGAATTATAAAACTGGATTGTTTGTAAACTTGCACTTCCTTTGTTGTTTTGATAAACTTTGCACAGCTATAGAACTAGAAGCAATTGAATTGTACTGTAACTATAGGTTTTTAGAGAATTTCTCAACCTTCATAACTTTGCTGGCTGAGAAATTCTGGGAGTTGAAGTCCAGACATCTTAAATTTGATGAGGTTGAAAAACATTCCTCTAATGAATATAGGATATGAAGAATTCCTGACTACAATAAAAACCTTTGCCCTTCACAACCCTCCTTGTCAATAACGTTTTGCAAAAGTTATTATTCTGTACAAGTTGCATCTATAATTCCAGGTTTTCTATATTGACATTTCAGGTTTTCCATATGAATATTTGAAGAAATTATGTGATATGCTTTTATTTTCTTCCGCTTGAGGAATAAATATGTGATGTTTTGATTGACACAGCTGATATATTGCAATGCCGTAACAAAGTTATATACCTGAAAGCAAAACTAAGTATTTCAACATTTTCTGAAACAAATACACAAAACTTCATATTGTGAAAAAAGAACCAAAACCTATTCTTTTGTAATGTTATACTGCTTTACCCTTCACAAAGAATTAATTATCTCATCATAGCAATTAGACTGAATTAACATTACGCATTTTAATTTCCTTAAGAACCAGCTTACATCAAATGTTCAGTCTATTCTGTTAGCACCATATACCATTACAAAACTATCTCAGATTATATTGTATTTCTTTTTTTAAAAAAAGCAAAATTAAAAAAGCTTTCTTTGTGAAGAATTTTGGTATAACTGAAACGGAAAAGGAATTTTCAATACTGTACGTGGACTGGCCTAATTGTTAAATTTGATGTAACTATCAACTCTTTTTATCTATGTATATCATATTAAATTTAACCCAAATTTGTTAAGATTCATTTGCAACGAGCATGCTTAGAATTACAACGGTCAATAAAGAGCAAATGTGGCACCTCACAGAAATCCTGTTTTCAGCATTTGGGTCAACAGAATTGAGTAAAATGCGGAGACTGTATTATTATGAAAAAAGGTATCCGAATGCACTTGTAAGGGGCTTTGTACTATCTATTTTAGATATTTTAACCTTGTAGGGGATCAAAATCTAATGGCCGAGATAGAATTTAACAAGAGGATGAATCACTGTCTGAATCACTATCTTCGGAAGATTCCTCCTCCTCTTCTTCTTCATACACCCCTATAGGAATCTGATACGCTTTCTTAGGACTTGAACCTGACAGAGAAAAGCACATTGTTGTTATACAAATATATGAAAACCGACTTTCAAGAATACATTTTTGATGTTTCCAGTATATGGCGCAATGCAGCAAGCGGCAGGTCTAGGATGCTCCAGACTGAAGCGTTTGATGTTTGGTGGATCGGGACCATTTCAGGTCCAAAGGTCGCCCTGGAGAAGCGACTGAAAAAGGGGGACATTCAGAGACCCGAGATCAGTTGGCAGCCAATCTTGGGTAACGGAGAAACCCCCCTGAAGATCTACAGAAACAGCTGCCTGATGCAGCATCCAGCCACAGATGAGTCGAGAAGAAAAAGCGGAGCCACGGTTTAACAATTAAGCCGTAGGAAAGCAAAATACAGCAGACATCAGTTTGGGTGAGCAAACCTTAAAATTCCCTCTACAAAAAGAGACTATGGTACCCTGATTTTAAGAAGAGGGGAAAAAAGACTTTTTCCTTGAAAATAAAATAAAATTTGGGATTAAAACGACAGGGAAAACTTTACGTGGATTATAAATTTACTTTGAAAAGAATACATTTATATGCTAACTTCCAACTTTACCATGGAATACACTGTAATATGCAAATAGATCTCTGCATTATGCAGACATAAGATGGCCTGTGCCTCAATTGAGTTCTATGGACAAGAGACACAGGTTCATGGAAGAGACGCAGCCTATCTAATTACAGGCAGTCCTCGATTTACTACCTTTTGTTTAGTGGCTATCCAAATTTACAATGGCACTGAAAAAAAGGACTTATGACCACTTTTCATCTTTATAATCTTTATAGCACCCCCAGTGATGTGATCAAAATTTGGATTTATGCCAGTTGCAGTGTCCCGAGTCATGTAATCACCATATGCAACCTTTCCAGCTGGCGTCCGACAAGCAAAGTCAATGAGGGAATCCAGATTCACTTAACAACTATGGCAAAAAGGTTCACAATTTACTTAACAACTATCTTGCTTAGCAGCAGAAATTTTGGGCTCATTTGTGGCTGTAAGCTGAGGACTACCTGTATCTCTATCTCCAACGTGATATAAGAATGCGGACAAATGTTTTCAAGTACGGAACCGCTTCCCGCCACTTTAGACGGGAAGATACTACACATAAAAGAGTGAACTCCTTACTTATACGGAATGGGCTTCTTTCCTCTTCCTCATCCAAGTAATCAAAGTCAAAAGATACATGATGGTTCTGTTGACAAATATTTTAAATGACTCATTATATCATACCAAATGCTTTAGGAACTATGTATCTTTTCTTTTCTTTTTACTATTTACAACTCACTTTCTGTTTTAGCAAGTTGCACCAAGGTTCCTTCTTCACTTTTACAAGGAGAATGGTGGGCTCATCGCCCTTAAGCTCACAAGTCGATTTCTCCCTGAGGATGCTTCTCTGCAGCTCCATATCGGCCAAATAAAATTTGCCATCTGCCGAAGCGCTGCACAAAGGTTAAAATATGTTTCGTCAAAAAGCAATAAAAGCATACTTTAAAAAGATTTTTGTCCATGCAGTATCAATCTACCTGAATGTGATCCTCTGTTCAAAAATCTTGCAGTCATAATTACTGATGTTTTGCAATTTTACCTTCAAAACAACAACATCTTTCTTGTCAAACCATTTTATTGTTGGATGGAAGCTGAAACGTTAAAACAGAGGGGTTAAAGTGGATTTATTTTTAAAATACATATGCTGCTGATATAATAACTTAGGTATATTACTCATTAAGTAATTTAGTTTATGAGCAGTGATATGTACACAAGGAAAAAATTGGCTACAGAACTATAACTGCCAATTTGTGCCAATTTTTGGGAGAGATCTCTAACAATTTTTGGAACATTATATTTACTTATCAGCTTTTCACCCAGATAAACTAGGGAGCGAACCTAATATTTTTGAGAACATGTATTTTCTTAACAGCCATGTTATTATTTATTATTGTCAGTACTATTTTTTAATATATTGCAAAAAGTGTTATCTAGTGCTGGTCTATGATCGTAATAATAAAGTTGTTGTTGTTGTAGCAGTGATTGTTACTGTTCCATGCTGTAATCTTAATGGAGTTTGTCTACCCCTTCCGGCCCCACCCCTAAATCAGCAAAACAAGACATCGAACTGAAAAGGTGCATACTGAAAAAGTGAACACAGGTAGTCCTCAACTTATGCCAATCGAGCCCAAAAGTTCTGTTGCTGAGACATTTCTTAACTGAGTTTTACCCTGTTTTACGATCTTTCTAGTCACAGTTGTTAAGTGAATCACTGCAGTTGTTAAGCTATTAACAGAGTTAAGTGACTCTGGTTTCCTTATTGACTTTGCTTGCCAGAAGTTCTGAAAAGGTGATCGAATGGCCCCCGGAACACTGCAACCGTCATAAATATGAAACGATTGCCAAACATCTGAATTTTGATCACATGACCATGGGGATGCTGCAATGGCCATAAGTGTGAAAAACAGTCTCTTTTTTAAAGTGCTGTTATAAATGAACTGTTGATAGGTCGAGGACTGCCTGTATTCATGCATTGACTGAGATCTTGGCCTTGGCCCCAACCCAATCGCTGAACTACTTTACCCCACCAGCTAGATATGTAAATGCATTTTGCAAGAGTAGCTGTAACTGTTCAAGTTTCAACCTAAAAAATTAGAAATAACAATAAATGCCCCGAAAAAAGATGCAGGATCACCAAGTAGGGCAAAAACATATACAAGGCAATAATTATGTATTGAAATTGGAAGAATAAAATATTATTTAAAAATTCCACGTATAGAAAAGTAATAAACTTTATTTCAACTCAAAGCCTGTAGCTTTTTTAAACCTCTATGTGCATGTAGGTATATAAAACGAAGAAACGATATGCAAAATGCATGAAGCAAAACAAAACAAAGAAATCACTTTGGGGGAATCTGTAGTGTGTGTGTGTGTGTGTGTGTGTGTGTGTGTGTGTCTGTTTTTGCCTGCTTGACTTTTGCTCTTCTACAACTTTGCTGTGATGCTGCCTCTTCCTTCAAAAAATTGTTTTTCAGATGTCCAAAGAGCACATGGTTTATGTGCCAAAGAAGATACTTTCCACCACTGCTCACACCACTCTAACTTTGGACTTTCTCTGAGAAGTTTTAAAATTTCACAGTTGGATTTCTTCCAGAAGCCTTCTAAAAGCAGCCCTTTGAACCCCAGGACAAGGAGAGAACAAGGAAAACATTCGCCTCCCTTCTCTGTGGAGCTAAGGCACGTATATAAGTTCCTCCAAACAGATGTAGATACCATTTAGGCAAAGTCTGTGGGACGTCTTCTGTTTTCTTATTTTGCACCGTTTCATCTAAATTAAGAAATAAAACAAGTTAAATTCGCACAGCATCTGTCTTTACCAGATTTCAAGGGGCAAACTGAACGCGATGTTCCAACTGCATTTAATTAATTAGAAAGGTGGTTTTCAAGGTAAAGATATTTCACAGAACAAAAATAGTCCTCCTCTCAGTTGTATTTCAAATGGCAATCAGCTCTAATGCTGAAGCATATTCAAGGACTGAAAAGCAAGCAGCATTTCTCAGAAAAGAATTAGGCCTTGTACTAGAAGTTTCAAGAAGACCACAATGAAGCAAAAACAAGCAACGTTTGCATATCCTTTTAATTAGTCCTCTGCAATCTTGCCATTAGGGATCAGAATTTTTCACAGAACATAGAATGATAGGGTTGGAAGGGATGTTGGAGGTCTTCTAGTCCAACCCCCTACTCAGGCAGGAGACCCTGTCTATTTCCTGTTTTTCACAACAAAAATCTTCCTATGGATATTTACTACATTCCACACGTTCATTTTATTACATTGCACTTACTGCGATGATTTTCTAAAGATTCTTGAGAATCACTATCATGGATAATATCTTGTGATTTCTGTACAACGGGCAGGGCCTGCTTGTTTGAGGTCTCTGAGTTGAGAGTTGCAGGATCAGAGACATTCTGCTCAGCAGGTTCAGCCTTCTCATTTCTTCCATTTGTGAGGGGATGGACTCTGAAATGGAGAGGCAAGGCCTATATTTACACCGTACAGAAACAAGTCTCATGATCCAAACGGATTGAGTGAGCTTCAAACCATATGTATCAGTGATGGTGAACCTATGGCATACGTGCCACAGTGGGCACACAGAGTCCTCTCTGTTGGCACGTGAGTCAAGTCGCCCCAGCATCGCCCCAGAGCTGAACATGCTCAGAGAGTAGCGGTACTGGGCAATGACATCACATGGCCCTGTGCATGCTCAGAAAGAGTAGCGGCACCAGACGATGATGTCACGAGCCACGACTCATTAACTGCGACTTGTCCAGGCACTTGGTGCCTAAAAGGTTAGTCACCACTGATATATATTATAAAGTTCTCAAATCCTTTAATTTTTTTGCTAGTGCGGAAGCTCAAAGAAGCACCTGTCTTCTATTTTGTTGCTAGGGATAGGGAGAAAAACACTGCAACCTTAATGCTCTCAGGTGGCCTTGGGTTTTGCTGGCTAGTTTGGTTTGTTGTTATAGAAATGGCTAGTATATACTGTCATGCAAAAGTAGAAAGCTTTATGTTACTTCCCTATTCTACTGCACCAAAAGGAGTTAGAGGTCAATGCTTTTCTTTTTCTTCTACACTTTATTCTCTTCTCCTTTTCCTCCCTTATTTTCCCCTTATTCTCATTTTTATTTGTATTTCATATTTTCATAAGGTAATAAAATATTTAAAGACAAGACACTCTCAAGTGGTTTGGCTGCAAGAATTTACTGGCGGGGAAAGAAGTGGGCTGTGGAGGAAAGCACACACTAGCGTTCCTCTCGGGGAAAATATTGCACTGGGTGTAGGACGTAAACCATAGGCAGCAACTTAGAAATCCACCGTGGCATGCTTTGGTTATTCATAAAGACATACAAGAATAAAAAGGAAACGCACAAACATACACACGAACACTGAAACGTCTTTCTTTTCCTGGGAGATCTACTATAGTCATCTAGCAAGACTAAAAAATTGAGATGAATCTTCCAGGGCTTGAGACTGCCCTGGCTCCAAACTTAGAAGAAAGCTTCAGTTGAAACAAGGATTAAGCCACTAGAATACCGGAAGTTCTTGACTTCCGACTGTTAATTTAATGACCTTTGAAGTTGCAATGGCACGAGAAATAGGTGATTTATGACCTTTTGTTACACTTATGGCCGTTGCAGCATCCCTGTGGTCACACGATCCAAACTCAGGTGCTTGGCAACTGGCATGCATTTATGACAGCTACACTGTCCCAAGGTCATGTGACCTGGCCACCTGTAACCTTCCCAGCTGTCTTCCAACAAGCCAAGTCAATGGGGGGGTGAAGCCAGATCCACTTAATGAGCGTATCCACTATTTCAAGGCAACACACACAACGTTTCTTAAGATCCCACTACTGATCATATCCAGATGTTTTATCCAGCAAAGCTCCTGAACTATGTGCTCTCCTTTTCTGAAATTTAGGAGGGAAAAACATCCTAACGTGTATCATTTTTAATAGAAGCATTCCCCTCCTCTCCAGCTGTTTAACAATACCTCTTTTTTTGGGTGGGGGGTAAAGAATGCAGAAACATCAGGTGACGCTTGTATCTAATATGACAAAAATACTTTGCTAGAAAAAGAAAGCCATTCTCTACCCACTTGGAAAAAGAACTATATTCTTGGTTCTTTGCCACCCTCTAGTGGGTAGTGAGGTTTAGATTTCTGTGGAAGATGTAGACAGGCCTGAAGCTTTCTGGCAGGAAAATGGTAATGTGGAGGTTGCTTTCTAGCCTCCAACCAATGATCACCTCTGCTCTGAGAAGGGAAGCAGGATGATTCAGAGCAGGAGGTCACATGACCATTTGGATAAAAGGCATTTTCTCCCTTGACTTGGGTCTACCACACTTTCTTGTATGTGCTCAAAAGAAGCGCTGCTCTCCTCTATGAAGTAATAGGAAAACTCTAAGAGCCACACAGGGGAGAAGGCACTAAGGAGATTTCATAAACTATCTCAAAGCAAAGACCTTAATCAAACGTTTCCCTATAATACAAGCAAAGAATTGAAGTCTTTGAAACAGAAGAACAGTGTTTGCAAACAAAGGATGTTTCCAAGCCTAAAACTATCATTTCTAAAGTTCTAAAGCTACCCTGTTTCCCCCCAAATAAGACCTAGCATGGTTTTTCAAGCTGCTCGTAAATATAAGCCCAACCCTGAAAATAAGCCCAGTTAAGATCGTCAGTCAGATGGATGCATTTACCAGAAGTAGGTCCATCTCAACTGGAGACGGAGCTGCAAAAATAAGTCCTACCCTGAAAATAAGTCCTAGTGCATATTTCGGAGCAAAAATTAATATAAGACTTGGTCTTATTTTCAGGGAAACACGGTATCAGTGTTCTTGACCTATTCCTATAAAATAAAAATGCCTTTCTGATGTTTTCTTCATATAAGGACTGTGCTTGTTATTATACCAGGCCAAGATATGTGCCACCAATAGTGGGTGACAGATAGGGACCCCATGGCTGTATTTGCAGAGCTGGGGGAATGCCATCTCCTTACTCCTTGGTGTCTGGAACAACCTAATGCCAACCATGCATTCAAGGGATTGTTCATTTCCCGAAACAGAGACAGACCAAGATAAATCATAAGCTTTAAATATCCAACTTAACCTCAAGAATTTCATCCTTCTTCCTAACTCCCACAACCATTAGAATATTATACAGCAAAAAACCATATACTAACGCTGTTCTTTAACCGGTATGACCGCAACAAGATTCTGAATGACCATCCACTCATTTTCGGTTGCATGCAGCCAGTAATTATCCATAAAATAGATCTTACAATGCAGTCTTGTCTTTTTTCTCATGGGGTTTTTCAGCCTCATTAAATAATTTCTCAAGCTCCTGTAAATGTTCAGGATTATCTACTCCCAATCCAGTTGACAGGATTTCAGAGCGAATATTATATTCATTGATTGAAGTTTTCAGGTCTTGAAGTTTAGTGATTCGAATCTAGAATTTCAAAGGGCAAACAAGTGACATTTATTTGCAGACTTATTCTTTGCTGCTCCATATCACTGTTTAACTTCTGCTCCTACTTATGACCACAATCTTATCGTTTTATTGCTTTATCTAGTCTCTTAGAAGGTGGTCACCTACTGAGACTGCATTTTTAATTTTGGACATTTCTAGACCCAGCCAGACCCTACTGTTCTTCTTTCGGTTCTAAGATTTAAGTCTCAAGTTAAAAAAAGATGTAGACACAGAAAGACAGCAAGATTTGGTTGAAGATTAGCATTACAAGGTACTGATCACATTGATTACTCAGAAGAAACCACCTGTTAAGTATTTCACTCTAATTTCAAAACTTGGAAAAGTTTCAATACAGGTAAGCTGACTTACAACCATTCATTAAACAACTGTTTGCAGTGACAGAACTGATAAAAGGGACTTACAACCAGTCCTTGCACTTACAGTTGCTGCAGTATCCCCATGGCCATGTGATCAAAATTTGGGTATTTATGACAGTAAATTTATGAGTCATGTGATTCCCATTTGCGACCTTCTCAGCTGGCTTCCGAAAAGCAAAGTCAATGGGGGGGGAGCTGGATTTGCTTAACTTATTTTCATAGTTTAACTTAACTTAGCTTAATGAGATTCACTTAACAACTGCAGTGATTCACAATGTGGCAAAAAAGGTTGTAAAATGAAGCGTAACTCACTTGGTAACTGCTTTGCTTAGCAATGGGAATTCTGACCCCGATTGTGGTCATAGGTTGAGGACTACATCTATAATTATTATTATTATTGTTATTATTTTCAAAAGAAGAAAACAAGGAACAGTTGAACTCTGCATTACATACCACTGGATCTACCCAAATTGTATTTTCCAGGACACGCACTATTTTTGCTTCATGTAGTTTCCCTCTGATTTTGTCATTAATGTATCTAGATACCTAACAAAAATCAAAGACAATCTTCAGAGATGAGAAAGGTTCCTTTTCAATGACTATAGCAGTGGTCGCCAACCTTTTGGACTTCAGGGACCACTAACTTCATAACTGAAAATCCCGCGGACCACTAATATGAATTTTTAAAAAAGATAAATGCATTTCTAAAATAATGATCAGAGAACTTCCATTTTATTAATATAGAAGGCACCTATTTAATATAACAAAATTTAAAAAGCTTATTTAATTATAACAAAATCATAAATGCTTGTTTAATCATAACAAAATCTTTAAAGGTTGTTTAATTGTAGCAAAATGATTAAAGTTAGTTTAATTATTGCAAAATAATATTTTTTTTAAGTATTACACATTTTAGTGTGATATTTGTTCCTGCTTGAGAGAGCGAGAGAATGAGACACACATACACAGGAACCATACAACTATACAAAAAAATTTCAAATAATCTCCAGATTTTCCTGCGGACCACCAAAATCTCTTTGCGGTCCACAGGTTGGTGACCACTGGACTATAGCATCCTTTTTAATAGATTACTGAAGTAGCATAGTGTAGCCATAGGGCATACAGTTATTCAAAACGGTGCCTATAAAGTACATCGATTAACTCATAAGGATTCAGTGTATTCCAGTCATTATTTTGCACAATGAACGAATTAAAAATTAAAACCAGGAGGGAAAAAACCCAAATTGTCTCTTGTTTAAAATCAGGCATTAGGCACAATTCAGCATGACCTTAGAAGGTTTTCGACCTGGGGTCCGTGGCAAGTTGCCAGGGGGTCCGCAGACAGGTCAAGAAAAATTTGGAAAAAGTCATACATGAATTGTCGATTAGTAATTTGCTGAATTTGTGGGAATGGGGTCTGCCATGTAGTTAGGACATGTTTTGGAGTCTACGACTTGAAAAAGATTGACAACCTGTGCCTTAGAATATCTGGAAAAGATTGTATTTGGGATTATTAAAAGTATTCACTGTATCCAAAGACCATAAATTAAATGAAATCAACTCCAAATTTTGGTAACTTACTTTCGGATTCCATTCTGCTTCATTATCAATGGGTTTAACCCTACAAACTATGAATTCCACAGCCTGAGGAGGCAACACTTGAAACTGTTCCGGTAAACTAAGCAAGTTATAATTCTGAACATAGCCAGTTCTGCCTTCATCTATGTACTTGATGTGAACGTTGTAAGACACACTGGGGTCTTCTTTCTGTCCAAAATCTAGCACTTGAACCCTGTAAGAGAACATAGGGAAAAGAACATCAGGAAATTCCAACTATTAAAACATACAAATTGGCCTTTTATGCACTTGTACAACCTACCACAATGTGTAATTCAGTTCATATTCCCTATGTTTGCAACCTGTAACCATCTTTGGCCCCTTAAGATCCTGCTGCTCAACTAAACCTGTTTGAGAAGATAACTTTTAAGGGCGAGAATTTCCTATAGCCCACAAGGGGTTTGTCTGCCCCTGCATAGGGCCTATGTAATATGATCCTTTCGTTACCCTAGTAGTAATAAAGTTAGGTGAAGAAGAGACCCCATGACAGGCCAAGAGTGAGTCTATGGACACAGAGATCTTCAGAGAAACAGCATTGTCTTCTATTTCTAATTTAGACCCCTGCAATAGCAGTCTCCTCTGATTGCGCTCATTCATTTAGTGACTGGTGAGGAAATTATGATAGGGCTGGGAAAAAAATGGAGGTGCAACCGGTCCTTGAATCGGAATCTGGGTGCTCTCTGACACTTCAGGGAGCTGTGGTCACATGATCGCCATTTGCAACTTTCCCTGCCATCTTCCCATAAACAAAGTCTATGGGGAAGCTAGCCAGGAAGTTTGCAAGCTGCCCTGGTAAGTTGCTTCTGCTTTCTTTCTGCAGTCTTTGCCAGTCCTTCTGCAGCTGCTTCAGTTCTGCCCTGGCCTCCTGCAGCCTGCGCCCCCACCCCCGTGCACTCCTTATCTGAGACTCCTGCACCCCTTAACAACCATCCCATCTTGGGGTTAAGGTCGCAACCGGGACTGCTGCCGCCATGGGATGTGGCACTGTACTTTATGAGTACATTGCTTAGCAACGACAATTCTGGTCCCAGCTGCTATCGTAACCGGAGGACCAGCTGTAACCCTAAATTAATTCATTTCTACACTATCCCAAAGGTCCTACCTATGGAAAGAATTTTCTTCCTGCAGTCCATATATTGCCAGGTTCTCCACCTTGTCAACTGAGGTAGGACTGCTAGGTTCCTGATAATAATCCTTCATCTCTTTTTCAAGAGCTGCATAGGGATTAGCCCGTTTCCCTATCACACGGCCAAAATAGTTTGTGGCATCCACTATAAAAAGAGGCAGTATCTGAAAATAGAAACACATGTAAAAAGCACTGCACATTTTCTGGAAACCAAGAAAGGAAGTTTTCTTACCAGTAATTGTATTTAAATGACTATTAAAAGTGCATCTGCTTTAACTGCTTTCTCCCCATTCTCCAACACTGAAGTATAGGCAACCGAAGCAATTCTGCAAAATCTTCTAAAGTAATGTAAGGCATGGGGCAGTTGCAGAGAGAGGCCTAGTGGATCAAGGTGATCCAGCAGGAAACATGTTTTAAGTGAGAAAGTGGAACAGGCTTCCCAGTCTGCCCCACGGGGCAACTAGCATGAATGGAGCATGAATGCTCCACCCCAACGACAAGACGTTTCCGCGTTGACTTTTCTTTGGTTGTGTGGAAAGAAAACATCCACACCTGGTAGTCATTGTTTTCTTCACTTTTTTCTTTTGCTGTGGTAGGAGTAGCAACATTGTAAAACACGTTTCAGAAGGTCATTATTCCTACTGACTGCAGGATCTCATCTGGGTGGGTCACCAGGAGCAGTGGTTTGATCGCCCAAGATTACCGACCCGTCCTAGAACTTCTCTCTCGCTGGAATGTGTGCGTTGTGATATTCTATGCGTAGAACCCCCGATCAACAATTAAAAAGCCACACACAACCAGGCACCACATAGATACTTCACATAGAATAGCCCAAAGCACACATTCTGCTGAAGAGACTGAGGATGGGTTCCAGGACGAGTCCAAAATCTTGGAAGACTAAAACTTCTGGCTACTGATCCCTATTCTGAGAGTGGTTCTCCCAGCCTTGTCTGCATCGGGGAAGTAAGTATTGTATAGAGATCCTCTTCCGCCTTACCAGGTCCCTTTAAACTCAGTGCTCTAATACAAGTTTGCTTTTTCTGAGAAAGAGCAACAAAAAAAACCCTTATCCTGCTTCTCTACCTGTAACAGCCAATACCTGCAGTATGAGTTTAATAAATGCTACTTTCGGGGCAGGCAGCAATGTTACTTGCCTCGCTGCAAAGGTGACCGCTGTTGGGGAAGTGATTTGAAAAGTGCTGTACTCGCCTCTCATCTCAGGGACTGGAGAAAATCAATAACTGGGAAAAGCCATAGATGTTTTAGACCCAGGATTCTTTCTCTTTGGGGACAGTTATCTTTTATTATTTCGTTTTGAACAAAACTAGCATTTCTCCTTGCCCATTTCTGTTCCACTTTATTAATAATTTACATACACAATGCTAAGCTTCATGTTTTAAAAATGTCACATTAGATACCATCATTACATCAGAAGTAAAACTTTGCTTCTGCTGCCTGATATAAACTATAACCTTATTATTCAAGGCAACAATCCTATTGCAGGAAAAGGACAATTTTAAATTCTACTCAAGCCTATTAGCTCATCCAACTGGTGTTGAACATAAGATGTTCACCCTTCTTCCTCAAATAGCCTATCTTCAATTTGATTATTTAAGCTGTTGACAGGATTCATGTCCATTCTACTTTTATCACCAGGATCTCAGTAATGTAGGGTCTCCTGAAACAATGACAACATTCCCCTAGATTCATTATTAACCTTTTCGTTAAGGTTATCTCTATTTTATGGTCTGTTTAATGTGACATGAAGCTCAACCATGTCCAACTTCCACAAATACGTTTATTCTCATTATACACAATCACATTCAGAACAATGGTTCCTCAAGACCATCCTGCCCATGTTTAGAAATAGGTAAGACCTGCTCGCTTATTTTAAATATTTGGAAAGGGAGGATGTTTTATAGACTCACTGTTATATTTCCACCTGTTGACAGAACTTCGTCAGCTACTTTTGAGGGCACATCAGTTTGAAGGTTAATGCGATGGCGATCTGGACAGCGTTTTTTATTTCTGCAGGTTTATAAGGGGGAGTGAATTAAATAATAAAAGAATATTAGGGTAGCAAATAGAGTTATTATGAGGTGCTACGTGGAGTTCAAAAAATACTGCAGTGTTTGAAACAACAGAATAAAGCACGCAATTATGGAATAGGAATTCATATAATGACTGCTTACATGGAGAACACAGAGGCAAAAATGTCCACAAAATAATCATTTACAAGCTTGTCCCTGGAGCACCATAGAATGCTGTGGTGAAGAAATCAAAGGTTCTACAAACCCCAAATAAGATCTACAAGTGCCCTTGTATTCCTGAACAATTCACTAAAGGAATCAAGCAACAGGCTGCATCTCAATTATCCAGCACATGTTTTGCAAGGAGACTTGCCCAATGTGAAACATCAGAAGATTAGATCAAAGCCATGATTTGATGCTGTTCTTCTCCACTCCTTAACAAGCAATTTTGCTAAAAAGTCAAATCCTATAGTTTCTTCTTCTGCTATTCTTGATCGGATTGGGTGTTTCATATTGTCAAAGGATAATATAATGTGGACAGCAGCCAGAACAATTCTTCCAAACTGCTGACATTATAGACTATTGTCTATATGTTTTGTTAAGCTTTAAGGTTTTTTTGTTATTGCAGGAAAACAAGGTAAACAACTAGTAAAGCTGATGGCCTTGGCATTTCCTTACCTGCATATTCCGTAGGCCTTAATGGAATGACAAAAAGGCTGCCCGCTTCTCTTTTCCTCTTTGGCTTCCAACACTCCCCTTGTAAAGTTGTATAAGTCGGGAGGGATGTAGGCTTCTGCGCGGTTTAAATAATGTAATACTCCGACTGCGTGGCAGGCATTTTTCTCTGTCAATAGCAATATGGACTTGGCTTTGCCCTGTTCCCTTCCCACAGATGGATTCTTTGCATGGAAGGAAGGAAAAAAAATGTCAGAAGAACAGAACAAGAGACCATCACATTGTGAGTTAGACAGAAAATTCTAGGCATAAATTAAAAATCTTCTGGGGAATTAATAATAAGTAGAGTTATTGGTAGAACGAGAGAATCAATGGTTACTGAAGCGGATTAGAGAGAAAAGAGGGAAAGACTCAGTGAAAGCTTTTCTGTTGAAAATTGCAGAAATGTATTTCATACCGACAAGCCATTTATTAGGGTTTACTCAGACCTTTTCTACTGAATTCTGGAAGTTAGCCGACAGGCCATATAGACGGGCGCCAAAGATTCTCGGGGTTGGAGGAAAGCTGAAATGAATGACACGTGTTGCGTCTGTAAATCTTACAGCTGCCATACAGTCGTCTGTTAAAACTGGAAACAAAAACCAGAAGGTTCATCATGCAAAAATCTCTTTTATGTGCTGTCAAAAATTGAAAGGAAAATCCATTTCTAGATACATCGAGAATCAACACAAACTTACAGAATGTACGGTAAGTTCACTTCTAACATAAGAATTCATCTCATCTTCTGATTCTCAAATTAAAGGAGTATTCTTATATATTGCTTCCAGTCTAATTAGTTACTTGAGAGGAAGCTACGAATAAGACAAATCACATCTTTTATACAGGCAGTCCTCGACTTATGACCACAATTGAACCCAACATTTCTGTTGCTAAGTGAGACAGTGGTTCAGTTTTGTCCCATTTTAGGACTTTTCTTGCCACAGTTGTTAAGTGAATCTGGTCTCCTCATTGACTTTGCTTGCCAGAAGGTCGCCAAAGGGGATCACATGAGCCAGGATGGTGCAGTGGTTAAAAGCGGTACTGTGGACTATTTCTGCTGACTGCCGTCTGCCATCAGCCATCAAAAGTTCAGCAGTTCGATTCTCACTGGCTCAAGGTTGACTCAGCCTTCCATTCTTCCGAGGTCGGTAAAATGGGGACCCAGATTGTTGGGGGGCAATATGCTGATAAATCGCTTAGAGAGTGCTGTAGAGCACTGTGAAGCGGTATATAAGTCTAAATAATAAATAAATGATCCTGAGATACTGCAACCATCATAAATATGAACGGTCATAAGTCACTTTCCCCAGTGCGGTTGTAACTTCAAGCAGTCACTAAATGAATGGCTGTAAGTTGAAGACTACCTGTATGCAGAAAATAACCATCTGGAACAGGTACACAAGATGAGTTACTAATTCCATCACTTGTTTTTTATTATATGATGATCTCCTACAAGATCATCATTATAGCTGGTCACAACTGAATTGACATTGATCTTGGTCTAAAACTGGACAATGCTTTATAAATTAGTCAATTAAACCATAATTGGTTTAATTATAATCAACTGGATTTTGAGAAAAGAGCTTACAGAAGCTACTTACCCAATACAACATGGGTGCCAGGACTGATGGTTTTGTTCCACTGTTCCACAATAAAATCGGCATGAAATTCAATTCCTGGGTTCATTTTCAAGCAAAAGAGTGAAATGCTTTCTACTGCCTGATCATAAAAATGAGGATACAATGTCAAATAATATGCCACGTAAGAGCATTTTCGTTAGAAGATTGGTTGACAGAAAATAACTGAGCCGTATAATGTGACTCGTTTATTTGGGTCAGGGGAAGATGTGACAGTTCATTCATTATCACTTATTTATCTATTGCAGCTCCCTGAACAAACCATGCTTAACATCCTTTCTTAACTTTGCTTAAACGCGGCTTCTAAAACACAGGCATCCAACCTTGACAATTTTAAGAGAAGGAGATACCTTGTATACCATGTCTCTTTCTTCCACAGAACTTGTAAAAATCAGAGTCTTTTGAGCATCGGTAGGGGTAAAATCTAACGTTTGAAGTAAAGTAGAGATCCGGTCACACTCAAGGCAGAGCTGCACAACCTGAAATTACATGTTATTCAAACATTTTCAGAATGTAAATCGTTCCACATTTTTAAAAAGCCTCTCAGCAAGCAATTTAGAAATGTAAACCTAACTCCAATCGGATTACTTTCTTAGGCAGAAATCCACAACAATTTTTTATACACAGTCCAGAATCAAAAGATAGAAATTCCCAAGGGTTCAGCTAACACTCAATTTGATCCTTTGTTCAGAGAGGCAGTCCTCAAGTTACAACCACAATTGAGCCCAAAATTTCTGTTAAGTGAAACAGTGAAACAGTTGTTAAGTGAGTTTTGTCCCATTTTACAACTTTTCTTGCCATCGTCATTAAGCGAATCACTGCAGTTGTTAAGTTAGGAGCATGGTTGTTAAAGGAATCTGGCTTCCCCATTGACTTTGCTTGTGAGAAGGTTGCAAAAAGGAATCACATGACCAGAATGTTGCAAACGATCACATGACCCCAGGACAAAACAAACCACGACGAGTCAGTTGCCAAGCATTCAAATTTTGATCATGCGACCATGGAGATGCTGCAATGGTGACACGTGTGAAAAATGGTCATAAATCACTTTTTTCAGTGCCGTTAACTTTGAATGGTCACTAAATGAATTGTTTTAAGTTGAGGACTTCCTGTACTAAATTTTAGAGATGCTATAACACTATTTTCCCCATAGAAGAATCATTTCTCATCTGACACTTATATGCTATGAGCTGAACAGCATCGAAATTTGACAGTTTTTATTATTTGATACGGTTTTCATGCTTTTACCTACCAAGAGTTATCTGAGCAGCTGCCTTTGGTACATTCGCCAAATCATCCTGCTATTATAGAGACAAGAGACTTAAAAAAAACCTTTTACCTGTTGCACTTTCCCATATATGGCAGCTTCTTCTATGGAGGTGATTACAATATATGGATCATTCATAAATTCTTTTGTTAAAAATTCTATGTTTTTGTCCCAGTGGTTTCCAACAGCAATAACTTGCTGTGGTGCAAACTCTTTTTCTTCAACATTCAAGTTAGATTTGTAGTGTTGTAAAATAGTAAGTATCTATAAAAAAAGAGATCAAAGCTTCATCATTATCCTCTGCAATTCCAACAGAGAATTGCTATATAGACCAGGGGTCTCCAACCTTTTGGACCTCGGGGACCACTAAATTCATAATTTGAAATCCTGCGGATCACCAATATGAATTTTTTAAAAAGATAAAAGGCTTCCCCCTCCCCACTATCCATCAGCGCCTCTTACCTCATGAAGAAGTCAAGGCTGAAGAGAGGTTGGCTGGGCTGCAAGCTCTGGGGCTCGAAATTCACACGCTTTCCCCCAGCTGAGAGGCGCTTTGAAAGTGCTTCTGATACCGCCGGTGCAGGCGAATTCTGAGCCCTGGAGGCAGCCCAGCCGTGTGTGCCTTGCTGTCTCTGCCATCCCCAGGAGCAGGAATCATACTGTACAAAAAAATTCAAATAATCTCCAGATTTTCCTGCGGACCACCAAAATTTTCTTGCGAACCACTGGTGGGCCCTGGCCCACAGGTTGGCGACCACTGATATAGACTACAAATGGAAATGATGGGACAAGAAAGTAACTTTTTACCAGCTGCTCTTTGAAAATGAATTATGATTTTGGTTTATGTATTGTTAGATCCATACTTATTCTGCTTTTCTTTCCGTTCCATTGCAGCAAGTTCAAGTTCCCTGCCACAATGAAATGTTTTATTTATGTGGAGTAGTATAAAAGCACAGCTGATTTTTTAATTTTTTTGGCAGAAGGGATGCCAAAAGGTGCTCCCAAGCCCAAACTCACCTGCTCCTTGGCTTCAGAGAACAATACATCAACCTCATCAAACACAAGATGACACAACCTAAGAAAGAGTAAACTATGATGCTCGAGAAGCCTCAAAAAGCTAGATGGGGTTGTTACGACGATTTCACCTGTAAAATGAAAAAGAATGCATCACCTGTACTAGCTCCTTGTATTTGAAAATGAAAATAAAACATTATTACCTTAATGGCTCAAACACATGGACACTATCTAGCACCTCTGAAGGATACTCTAGCCTTGAGAAAGCTGGGGAAATCTGAGGTAATTTGTTATGCTTTATGGCTTATAGTTATGCCTTTAACAAACCTCGTTACCTGAAATGAAGAAAGCTTTCATTTGCTTTTGCTATCAATACAGGTAATCCTCAACTTATGACCACAATCGAGTCCGAAGTTTCTGTTGCTCAGCATGAGTTTTGCCCCATTTTATGACCTTTTCTCGCCACAGTTAAGTGAATCACCGTGGTTGTTAAGTTAGCAACCCGGTTGTTAAACGAGTCTGGCTTCCCCACTGACTTTGCCTGTCAGGTCGCAAAAAGGGAATCACAGGATCCCGGGACACGGCAACCGTCATAAACAAGAACCAGTCACCAAGTATTCAAATTCTAATCACATGACACAGGGATGGTGCAATGGTCGTAAGTGTGAAAAACGGTCTTAAGTCACTTTATTCAGTGACACTGTAACATTGAACAGTTGCTAAATGAACTGTTATAAGTCGAGGACTGCCTGTAGTTATGGTTAAATATTTTAAGAGGCAACAGCCTTATTCTAAAATTCTACACCTCATGCTTAGGATTGTCTTTTTGTTATGACTTTATCTGCTCATTCCTTCACGTGGGCAATACAATTAATCAAGTTTTGCTTACATCCTCTTGGAATTCTTACACTCTTGATTTCTTCCTTATTCATTCCCAGGAAAAGCAACATTGGGTGGAGAGGCCTGGAGCAATGGCTGTACTTTTTCAGGAGCTCAAATACCAGTTCTGCTTTCTTCTGGCCAGGGCATATGATTAATGCTACTGGCTATATACACAAAACATTATACAGAGATGAATCAGAAATGTGCAGATCATACTTCTTAAAAAAGTAAGTTGATTAGCCATTACAAACAATACAAATTTACGCAGAGACCCAAATATTTTACAACGGGCTAGAGTACCACATGTTTTTTGATTGATCTATTGCTATCTTTAAATCACTGTCATCTTTCCAAAATCAATTTTTTCTTCTATGCAAAGAATTTCATTAAAAAAAACATTCAAAAATGCAACAAGAGAACTGGGAACAATCATAACCTAACTATGGCCTATTTGCCAACAGTTCAGGCAATTCTGAAGCATTAACTGAATATTCTACTTACACCATGTCTAGCTGATAATGATATGTAGCAATTCCTTGACTGCAAAAATGTAATGACTGGCAGAAGATAGGAAAGTGGATTACTTTCAGAAGAAATAATAAGCGAATCATATCCACGTCCTATCGCAGGCCAGGAGTAAGACTGTACATGATTAGGCCCTTGGAACTGATTTCTTAAAAGCTCCTTTCAGAAAAGAAACACAGAATATTTGGTTAAACATTGCTTGCAAGAAATAGAACATAACAGAATACAATATTTGGCCAAGTGTGAATAGAGACAAAAGAAATTTGTCTCCGGTACATAAGCTCTCAATGTACATACAAAGCAACAGAGTAATAATAATCATACCAATAAGCGGAGTAGTAGAGAAGATGAGAATAATACCAGTCATACAACATGGCTAAACATACTTAGAAATAGAACAATACCATGAGGATTAGGCATTCAGTAGTGATGGTATGAGGGGAAAAATTGCCCCTTTGTCTAATAGTTTTGGCCTCCAATGCCCTATACTAGTGCCTTTTGGAGGGAAGAAGTTGAAACAATTTACGTCCAGGATGTGAGGGGTCTGTAGATATTTTCTCAGCCCTCTTTCTGACCCTTGCAGTATATAGATCCTCAATGAAAGACAGGGTGGTTGCATTTTCTTTTTGCAGTCCTAAATATCTGTTGGGAGGCTGTACCTACCCTTTTTGGCTGCTGTAACCAAACCAGACGGTTAAATGACAGACTCAATAATTCCTCTGTAGGACTGTATCAGCAGCTCCTGGAACAATCTGAACGTCCCAAGTCAATGCAGGAAGAACATTCTTTGTTCTGCCTTTTTAATGGTGATTCTATTGTTAGGTGTCCATTCATATCTTGAGAGATTATAGAATCCCAAAACTTGAAGGACTCTTCCTACTACTGTAGGAAGCACAATTAAGCTGTCATTAAATAAAACTATACAATGCCTCTCCCCTTTCTGGTGCACCGCCATCAAAATGGAAAGAATTTATGTAAGGGCGGTATATAAATCTAAATAAATAAATAAATAAATAAATAAACAAGCCTGGGACCGCTCCAGAAGCATTGACTATTAATTGCTGTTAATTACCAATACCACTACGTTGGAGGTGGCAAAAAATAAGGAGGAATAATTATTAGAATGCTTTTGTTCAGAGCAACTTACGTCGGTGCTATTTAAGGACATTGCCATGTGCTTTTCTGCAATATGGTAAATTATATTCTATAAAAGATTGTAAATGCTACCTTTTTTAAAGCTGAAAACAGGGGTGCGGTTTCAAGAGACGAACAGGGTTCAATTTTATTACTCAGCATGACAGGAAGAGGAGTAGTGACATTCAGCTTAAGCTCCTGAAAGTAAACCAATGAAAGACTAAAAGACCATACAAAACATTTTTTTTAGTGTTTAACTTGACACAAGTGTTCTGTACCTTTTCAGTTTATTTTTTCTTTACAAAATACACAAAAAATACCCAAGAAACTTCTAAGAATGTGCAAACTGAAACTTCAGTTTCTGATGCCTTCATTAAAAATTTTCTAATTTCAGAAGAATGTTCACACAGATTAAAACATTAAAAGTTAATCTACTTGTTTCTTGCAGTACCTCAGTTTCTTGTCCGGTGGCAACTTTCAAAGGATCTGGGTTTAAAAACTGTAGAAGCCTGAAAACACATAAGTTGACTTTTCAAGTATCCGTTAAAAGTTTCTTTATCCAGTCTTTGTTTTTCTCTAATCCTGACAAAAAGTTGAGAGCCAAATATACAACTTCCTGATGTTTGGGATTGAAGGATAACATTTGCTGGTTTATTCGGTTAGTAAATTCGACTCCATATCTCAGCAACCCAAACTCAGATTAGAATGTTTCTTTTAAACTAATGATAGATGTTATAAACAAAGACTTATTCAACTATTAAAAACACAACATCCAGTTCCCTGACAATATAACTTTGTAAAATTTATTACATTTGACGCACCCCCCCTCAAAATGTGGGGGGAATGTGTGTGCGTCTTATGGAGCGAATACTAAAAAAAAGCATGGAAAATCGATCTGAGGGGCGCTGGGAAGGCTCCAATTCGGCC
>JANHFO010001728.1:40563-52119 GCA_032468095.1 Pareas carinatus
TCGGCGCTCAGCCCGCAGCGAGGCCCGTCCGGCAGCAGCTCCCGCCAGGCGGGCGAGAAGTCGGCCGCCTCCGCCACGCCGCCCGGGAAGACCTGCGCCCTGGGCATGAAGGCGCTCCGGGCGCTGCGCTGCAGCAGCAGCACCCGGTAGTCGCAGGCGGCGGAGGAGGAGGAAGAGGACCGCGGGGACCGGCCGCCGGCCGCCAGCATCAGCGTGGCCGCCTCCCGCCACGGCCGCGAAGTCATGCCCGGGCCCAGGAGGAGGAGGAGGAGGAGGTCAGCGGGGCCAGGGCGGCGGCTCGGCCCGGGTTGTGCGCGCGCGCCGGGCGCAGCTGGCGCCGTCCCCTCTCGCGTCTCTGCCGAGGCCGCCTCCCGGCGAGGTAGGTTGGGTGGAGAGAAGCCGGCACGGCCCGGTCGGGCAGATTGGCCGCTTATATGTCCTTGACAAGATGAATGTGCTTTATGCTTATATATACAGATGATGACGCTTACCTATACTATGGTTTTGTGACCGGATGCAATGTGTTTTGTGACACCATGTTTGTACTTTATAACATGGTGGCACGATGCAATGCATTTAGGAGATGAAGATCCTGGTGTGTTGATTGCAGTTTATACCTACTTGACGAGATGAATGTACTTTATGACTACGCTTATATCCACAATGGATTATGCCCATATATGCAATGACCGAGCCTATATGTATACAAACGATCATGGTTATGCATATATATATTCAAATGACGATGAACGTGTCCTTGATTGTTATCACGTGTTTGTTTATGGTAGGTATGTAGGTATTGAGCATGTACACTGGAGACAAATTCCTTGTGTGTCCAGACACACTGGGCAAAATAAACTCTGATTCAAGTGGTTGAGAGACACCATTGTTGTTTTTGTGGGACAATTGGGGTTGGGTGGAAGGGCAAAGCCAGGGCAGATTTCTCTGATTTGCATTAAGAGGGTTTTCCCCAGATGGGAAGACTGTTTGCAGTGTTGCAAGAGCTGCAAAATGGGAGGAATTTAATGGAGTAGGAAAGGTCAGAGATAAAAAATCCAGCAGAGTTTGACTGCCAGCTGATCCACCCACTTGCTCCAATCTCCAAATTGGAAGTTGTAGTTATGCAGCATGCAAACCCGAAATTAGCTGCTTTTCTTCCTGAAGTTTGTTGCAAACTAGCCTGCATCGTGCTATGTAGATTGAAGTGGCAGAGAGCCCAGTGGGGGCTATAAAGCGAATATTCAGAAATGGTCAAGCATTCCTTAAAGCCTGACCACAGAGATAGTATTAGGCGAGACTCCTATTGGCTTCTCCTTCAATAAAGTTAGCAGAAGTTAAAGGTTAAAGATGCTGAACCTGTCAGCTGGAAAGCTGACAGTCCCTATTCAAGACTGAGTGAAGCTCTCATTACTTACTTCAGCTCCTGCCCATCTAGCAGTTTGAAAGCATGCAAATACAAGTAAATAAATAGGTACCACTTGGGTGAGAAGATAACAGTTTTCTGTTCGCATCGCAGTATAGTCATGCCGACCATATGACCCTGGAAGCATTTTGTAAAACATTGAATCACTCATCTAAGAAATGGAAATGAGCATTGCTCTCCTAAACACAACTGGACAGGGAGAAACCCTTATCTTTACCGTTATTGTATTGGTTTGTCGCTCAATAAAAGGGAGCAGAGGTAAAGCACAAACAAATGTACCAGATTTTGTTATAGCCTGTCTTAATAAAGTTGATTTTTAGTCTTCCTGTGGAATTTATTTTCAGCGCTGATCTACCGTACATGGCTGGCACAGACGCTGTTCAATCGCGCAAACTTGGCTTGCTTAACATTCCGGTTATTGTAGGTAAGCTTGTCATGTAACCTTGCCTATTTTTAACCTGCTGATCTTATGCAACCCTTAAGTCACTGACACAATTGGACTTAAGTGAGCCTAACCACACAGACATGCCAAATAAAAATATGGATGCAGAATAGGTAGTAGATAGGGCTGATGAATGTTTATCCTGGGCTCGCCTATATTAAGAAATAAAATTGAAGTTCTGTGATAAGTCTGTTTTTCAAGGCCAGAAAACGTATTTAGTACATACTGTAGATGTGCTAATAGTCCTCAACTTATAACAGTTCAGAGTTACAGCAGTGAAATAAGTGACCTTTGACCCTTTTTAATTCTTACGGCCATTGCAGCAAGTCCATGGTCAAGTGATTTATGACGGTTGCCATGTCCTGGGGTCATGTGACCATCTTTTGCGACCCTCTTGACAAGCAAAGTCAAAGAGAATTTAGTAAAAAGTTTGTATTTGTTCCAGCTTGGCACTGTAAGCTTAGAAACATAGTGAACGAAAAGATTTAAAGGCCTATAATTCACAATTTTTGCCAGATGACTTTATGAAACGAAAACACGAGAAAGGTCAAGTATTGCTAAAGAAGTTCACACACGAAACACATGTATGTTTAGGACTTTTGTCTTTAAAAGCAATCTGTTCAAAAGACTGACAAGTTAACAGAAGAGGCTTTATTTTAAATAAATAATAGCAATAGGTTTTATCCTGAGCATAAAAAAACACTCTCGAACCATGGAATGCCAGCTTATAATGCTTAACTTTCACATTAATACTGAAATTGCTTAAATATGGACCCAGCAAGAAATCAACACAATTTTTTAAAAAAAATTCACAGTGCTTATAATTCCTCAATTAACAAATCCTGTCATAATTTTCAACTTCATCTTACTTGTAAAATATAGCAGAATTTGACTTTTTAAAAATAAAGAATTCTATTAAAAATGGACTTTTTCTTTTCTTTTCAATGAAAACCTACACTTTTGTTAACAATGAAAATATCTATGGCTGTAAACACAAGAGGGCTAACAAGGTGTGTTTTTTTAAGAGCAAAACAACGGCTTTAAAATAAACTTTAAATAAATCATTTTAATTGTGTCACTGTAATGGTGATGGTTGTTGGGCTAATGATTTAATCATCCATCCAGAGTCTGAAGGTTTTAGGACCTTGCTAAAAGAAAAAACTCCGCGCGAGGCAGACTTTTATCAGCAATAAAATTCTGTGCTGAAATGTCTGATCTGTAAAATGAAACTTGTTATTTACTGCCAGAAAGAGACATGGACATTGACTACATCGTACTTTTGTGAACCTTAAAGCAGATGTGGAAAGTGAGCAGATTTTCTACATTTTTAGACACGAACAAAAGCATATTGCGTGTTAGATTATTCCACCTGTTCCTGCAGATCAATCTGACACGTGTGCACACCCAATAATAAAATATTTTTTTCCATAGTATTATTTAAGAATGCTAACACTCTTGATCTCCTTTGCGTCTGGTCAGCTTTGCACACAGGATAAAACAACTGTCCTTAAATCATACTGCACAGTTGATGGTGCTGAGCAGATGTGATGAGAGCTGAGCGAAGAAGAAATTAATCAATCAGATGGTGACAAATCCTGTGTCAGGACTTGGTGAGAATTAATTTAGAAATAGCTTAGAGAGAAAAACAAGTAATGCAGAGACAGTTATTGATGTATAGACACAAGAAACACCCTTCTAAACCAGTCTGCTTGGAAAATAAATCTTATTAGAATTAGGAATTATTTCCATGCAAATGTTTTCATAAATGTAACTTAGCTCTCAGAAAAATGAGGTATTTTGCAGTGATGTATTTATAACCTTAACCTGGATTGTTTGCAAAATAAAGAGTGAAGAGGTGGCTATTTTATCCATACTGATAGTTTTAAGACTTGAGTTCTCAATATGCAAAGAATAGTGTTTTAATTCCAAATTAAAAAGGTGTCTTGGGAGCATTCCAGCTAGGGCAATTATTTTTCTGCAGCTTCTTCCTCCCAGTGTGTAACACTGCTGCATGCAGCCTATTTAAGAGCACTTTAAGTCTAGGTGTTCTATAAAATATATGAGATGTATTTAAGAGAAATATCTAGCCCTTGTTAGCAGCAAATGTGGGTCCTTCCAATAAACAAGGAATATTTTCTTCAAGTGAAAAGTGAATAAAACAATAGCAGCCTCTGAATCGTGCTACAATAAAGACAGGAGATGGGTACTTTAGCACCAAGAAGAATACACAGTTTTGACATCCCTGTAGCTCCCATCCCTTCCTAGGACCTTCTTAAAAGCAGATATTTACAATCAACTGTCAAAATATATTGATGCCTTAACAGTACCTTGGAATGCAATATTTTCTTGCTTACTGAACATAGGACTATTCATTTCTGAGGTAACATACTTAGATTTGCTTGACTGCAAATGTAGAATCTTGCTTTGACCACGCGGCATCCATTAGTGCTGGCCACTAAAGTGAAAATTTAATTGTTTACATCTTGCATTTCAGCCCCATTCTTTTGCATATTGATTCAGGAGCTAAAAGGGAGGCGTGTTAAATACAGGCAGCCCTCAGCCTTAAGAACAGTTCATTTAGTGACCGTTCAAAGTTATAACCCTGAAAAAAGTGACTTATGATCGCTTTTTACAGTTACGATCTTTGTAGCGTCCCCATAATCCTGTGATCAAAATTTAGAGGCTTGGCAACTGGTTCATAGTTATGACTGCTGCTGTGTTCCAAGGTTGTGTGATCACCTTTTGTGACCTGACAAGCAATCAGGAACCCAGATTCACTTACCAATTGGGGTTACTAACTCACGAACTGTAAACAGATCTTGTTTCTAAAAAGATAACCTGTAGGATGTCAGCTCAATGTACTTTTGGAAGTTAGAGCCACTCATTTCAATGAACCTCAATTTTTAGAATTCCACCCGCTGACTCTGGAGATTTTTCTTGTAAAGCTTGTATTAAACAAGACTCCATCTGTCCAACTGCAAGGGACTTAATGGGATCAGCATACTAATCCTAAAGCCATTGGACGACTATAAAATATTATGGGTTTAACAGATCTGTAAACAATTCTAGACACTTTATTTTCCTGTTTGTCTCTTAACAATTGCACAGTAACTTGCAGGTAGTGTATACCTATAGAAGGACACCTTCTGTATACAGCAGTATACCTGCTGTTGTCCTGTAAATTTAGTCTAGATATAATGGATTATGCTGTCAGATTACCTTTACCTAGTAAGGCCAGGGACTCGTCTAATATAATTTTTCAATTAACCAAGATAATAATCATAATTGGCATGGCATCCAAACTCAAGAGATTTTAGGTTAATCTTAAAGTTTGTGTCTTCGCTGACTGGTACAGCTTCAGTTTTCAAGCTGTAAATAAATCATCTTTTAAATTAATTTCATCTATACAAACATGGTTTACTCAAGAGTCCCTTAGTGTTCTTATGTATTCATGAATAAGTCGGCTTGAGATGTTATTGTTAAAATCTTACTTCTCTTGTTTAAATAGAATTCTTTCCCTTAGGATTAAGTCTTTAGCCCTAAACACAGAGGAAAAAGTCCTATCTAAAATCCTGAACTTGCTGAAGATCTTTTATGTTAGTTCAAATACAACACAAATCCCACAGTCAGTGCACAAAAGGTAAGCTGAAAGAAACCACATATTCAGAATTAAATCTCACTGAATTCCATGGAATTCAGCGGTACACCAACGGGCTTCAAAGGAAACAATGATTTACACTTATGTGTAAAGTGTTTGAAGATGGTTACTGTGGAACTAAACCTATTATTAAGGTTTTTTTTTCCTCCTGCCCCCTGCAAAACGAATCTGAAATAGCAGCAAGCTGGAAAAAGTTTTCTTCTGTAAATCTGGATTTTTATACTGCACGGTTTATACATTTAAACCAATGTATGCGCTTCTCCCATCTTGCGCACTCATTCGCACACCCCTCCACATCGTGTGAAAAATTATTACCCGTTTGTAAACACGAGAAACCCCCATCCCAGCTTAATCACAAACCATATTTCGTCCCAGTTCCTGAGAACCGTCTTCTATAAATAGCAGTCAAATCCCTACCCTGGTAGTTTATAATACCCACATACACAGTTAACCTTGAAAGGCCCAGCCAGCAGGCTTTTGTGTGTTTATGTATATATAGATACAAACACACAAATACTGTATATACCCACGGAGATCTCTCACGGATCTACGGTCCTGGCGCGCGGAAAGCATCCATTTCGGCCGGATCCAGCCCCGTTGCACGTTGTTGCTGCAGATTGCAAAACAAAAAAAGGCAACACACACACACGGCCCCAGTTGCAAGGAAGCGCTGCCCTCTCAGGGTCAGGAAAGCCTGGCCACGCACACCGCCAGGGCGACGGCCATCAGGAGGACGGCGGTGAAAATGATCCCGGCCAGGGCTCGGCTGGGATCGCACCCGCTTTCGTCGGCGGCGCCCAGGGAAGAGGCGCCCAGGCTGACGGTGGAGATCAGCTCGGCGCCCGGGTCTTGCTCGGCTTCGACCGTCCACCGGGGCACGTTGACCTTCATCTCCATTTCGTAGATCATCTCGCCCACCTGGCCGATCTCCTGCTCCAGGTCGCTCAGGTCCTGCACGTCGAGGTCGGGCTCGGCTTCGTACTTCATGCGCTGGACGCTCATGGCCCGGGCGGCCACGGCGGAGGTGCCGCCGCTCAAGCCGGTCTGGATGAGCGGCTTCTTGGGCACGCGGAGGGGGAAGGCCTGGCCCAGCTCCAGGGCGCGCCGCATGTCGCTCTCCAGGATCTCCAGGCAGGCGGAGAAGACGACCCAGAGGCGCTCGAAGTCGGCCCGCTGCTCCCCGGCCAGCGCCTTGTCCCGCAGCGCGGCCGTCAGCTGCGCCCGGCCCGCCCCGGCCAGCTCCTGCGCCTTCTGCCGCGTCTTGCGCAGCTCCTCGCGCAGCTCCTGCGAGTCCGCCGCGCCGCCCACGGTCAGCACCAGGTGCCGGTAGCAGGCGGTGACTTTGCCCAGCGCGTCCAGCAGCGCCTTGCACTCCTCTTTCGCCATGGGCGCGCGCGGGGAGGCTGCAGACCGCGGTCCGGGGCGGGCGAGCGAGGCTCAGGCCAGGCGGCCAGCCGAGCAGCCTCGCTCCGAGGGCGCGTCGAGCATAGCCGGAGCCCCGGGGCGCCCTCCCCGCCGCCTGGAGTCCGGGGGCGCCTCCGCCGCCCCTCCTCCGGCCAGGTGAAGCTCCCCTCCTCGCCCTGCGCGCATCACCCCCCCCCTCCGCTGCTCAGGAAGGCGAGGAGGAAAAGCGAAGCCCGCCGGGCGCCGTCTCCTTTAAGCCCGCCGGGGCGCAGCTCCGGACGCGGTCTGGGCGCTTAGGGTTAAATAGCGCGCAGCTGGCGCCGCCGGCGCGCGGGGGGGGTTCTTATTCTGCCGCTGCTGCTGCTGGGCCGGCCCGGTCTTCCACCCCCGCCCGCCCCGCCGCTGCCGCCTCCCAAGCTCCACCTTCGCCGGCTGCTCTGCGAAGCCGACGCGCCGGGGCGGTTGCGAGAAGGCCGGGGCTCATTGGCTCGGCCTCCTGGGTAGGATCCGCCTCGGTTGCCCGGGCGGGGGGTGGGCTGGGTTGGCGGAGGGGCAGGCGGCGAGGGGAGCGGGGATGCTGCCGCCGCTGTCGCCGGGAAGAGGAGGAGGGGGCGCCGAGGAGACCCTCGCGGACTTGGCCGGAAAGTGAGCGCGCGCCCGGTTCGGGGAGTGGGGAGGGTTGGAGATACGCGAGGGAGGTGGCGTGTGTGTGTGCGCGCCCCGCGTCCGAGCCGCCCCTTCCCCTCCGGGCCTCTCCCCCGGGGTGGGTCTGCTCGGGGCGGCCGGGGAGAGGGAAACTTCCAGTCGGCGCTTTAGGGGGGGGTCTTCCCTGGGCCCGCTCGCCCGCCTCTCTGCAGGCCTCCCGGTCCCAGAAGCGGGAGCCCCCTGCCCCACGAAGTGCCCCTTCTCCGGCGGGAGCCGAGTTAGGGAGCCTCCCCGGCAAGTCAGCAGAAGCGACGCAGTCTGGTCCCCGCTGTGGAGCTGTGCAGCGCCGGGTGGTTGAGTGGGGGGTATCCGGGGCCCGAAAAGTCCTCCAGGCCAGGCCTGGGGGTCCCCCGGGCCTCTCTTCCCTGGCGTCCCGAGAATCTCCCACCCACCCACGGGCGAGGGGAGCGAAACCACGGAACCTTCCCCCTCCGTTGGCAAAGACGCGGGGCAGGTTCCGGACTGGTGCCTCGCGCGTGGATTCTTCCCGGGGTGGATCCCGAGGGTTTCGTCGGGGCTGCGTGGTTTTCTGCCCCTCCCTCCCCCGGCCATGGTTTTTCCTCTTGGGAAGGGAGAGAGAGGGAGGCTCGCACGGCCACTCTCTGGGCCACTCGCGTTCGGGGCAGCGAACGGGGAAGTTTGCACGTGGAAGGAAGCCACGGTGTTTCCCCGGCGCTGAGGTTGCAAGGGATTTGGGGGGGGGGGGGGGACCCGCGCCCTGGCCTTTCCCACTAACTGATCCTGCACTTGCGTGGGCCTACTCAAAAGTAAGGGCTATTGGAGTTCAGCCTGGCTGACCCAGGAAGTGACTGCCCGCTGCTGTGTTTTTCGGTAGTGCAGCTGGGAATAATGGGGGAAGTTTCTTTAGCAACGCCCATATGGAGCAGCTAAAGATACTCCTCGCCGTAGTGTGATTTAAAAGTGCTTTAAAACCTGGGCAACTTTAATTTGGGTGGAGTTCCGCTCCGGAATCCCATGCTGACTGGGGAATTCTGGGAGTTGAAGTCCACAGACCTTAAACGTTCCCCAGACTGAAAAACACTGGTCTGAAGCAGTGGCCCCCAACTTTTTGGGGACCAGAGGACCCCTTCCATGGAGAAAGGTTTTTCCACAGACCGGAGGGGGACGTGGTTTCGTGTGCTGTCTGCATCCAACAAATGGGGCTTGGCTTGTTTGCCTGGCCCTGTGTTGGTCCACGGACTGGGGTCTTGGGACCCCTGCTCTAAAGCCCATCCCACAGGACTTTTCAAATTAGTTCCCGCTGGATTCTAATAAAGACCCAAAATTGCGGGAACTCCGCCCAATCACACAGCATGGGATTTAATCCCAGTTGATTGAGCATGGTGAGTGTGAGGCTGAGGGGTGCTTTGCCTGGAATATGAATTCTGTTCCCCAGTGACAGCATCATTGCAAAGTTTCAATTATTCCTCAGGATTCTGTTCAAATTATTTTTTTCTTTAAAAAAAGCAGACTGTTGACTTGCAGAAGAATTGCATTAACTTCACCACCCATAAGCCTTGTGTGACGTTTGCTTGTATGTTTCCTCTTTTAAGTTTTTTTATTACAAAGTTTTTGTTACCTGTTCTTACAATTTATGGGGAATGTTTTAATTTTCTGATGCAATCTGATCACCTAGTTTGATTTGATTAGGCAGATAGGAATAAGGTCACTCTGTGTTTTAAAATTTAAAGGATCAGTTCCTGGAAAGTAAACCATGCAGACTCTGGGCGTAGGTATGGAGCAGTGTAGCAAACAGATCTGTTCAACTGGATAGTCAAACAGGCAATGGAGATTTCTTAATATGTAAATTATCTCAAGTCATATGCTTGTGGTGTATATATAAATAGCATTGTACTGTATTTTATCTGTTAACTTCCTTAGAGATATTGACAACTATACTTTTGAAGCTGTGTCTAGCAGTGTTAGCTGCGCAATAAACACATTTATTTAAGCACCCATTGTTTACAGCAGTCTTTCTCAACCTTGGCATGGCTACCTGAGGAATTCTGGGAGTTGAAATCCACACATCTTCAAGTGACCAAGGCTGTGAGAAACAGAGGTTTACAGTCATCTTTGCCAATACTGTAGATAACCCCTGGACTGATATTATTATAGAACAACTAGATTAGTGTTTACTAAGTTTCTCCTCATGCTGGCTGGGGAATTCTGGGAGTTGGTCCAGATACCTTATAAAATTGCAGAAGTTAGGAAACACTGAACTAGCTTAACTAGATTTAATCTTGCATACAATATAGAAATTATTTTCCATTGAGCTGTTTTTTAAAAGATTTCTCAGTCGGTTAATTTCCTTTCCATATACTAACTAGACTTAATTGCAATTAGATTGTGAGTTTAGGTTCTGGCTTGGTGCTGCTACTTACAATGAATGCATGGATGTCCACATTTTATTTAAAGAAAAATATTGCGTAAGATACTCCCTCTGAGTATTCAGTGTCAGAATATTTATACAGCTTCTCTTAACTGGTGGGAGAGTCATTGCTTCTTATCTTATCCAAATAAAATAAATAGATTATCTGTTATCTCATATTAATTGGCTCTAATCAGCTGTCTGAATGACTTGAGTTAAGGAAAAAATATTGCATTTTTGCTCTTGTGTATCTACCCCAAATTAAAGTCTTCTGCTGCATGATAGTGTGTCAAATCGGTTGGAAATTTTAGAAGTTCCGAAAAAGAGCAGAGGTTCCCTTCTGGGGAAAAAAATGTGTGGCTTTTTAAAACAATAAATGATTCCTTCCTTTTTGGCGAACTTCTGATTGTATTCTAGTTCTTATGCCCTCTGAGCATAAGAGGGCATACGTGGTTTGGTTGTAGATGTTTTACTATTCAGCTAGGTAGCGTGATGATGTTACGTAGTTGGGTGATGAAACATCTGCAGGCAAACAAACAAGGTCAGAGAGCATGGAGGACTCCACAATTTAAACCTAAGCGGAGCTCTCTTCTTTTGACGTTCGGATTATGTCAATTATTTATGAATTCATTTCATGTAATAGGCTGCCTAGAAATTTTGTACGGTTTCGAGATAGCTATAAAAGAAGGGACACTGTTAGAAGCCAGGTAACTGTGTCCTTGTTCGTTGGCCCAACTCTCATGAGATTGGGTTAGAAGACTATATTAAATGATTTCTTGTTAATTAATAGTGAATTGCAGGAAATCTTTTGCAAATGACACAACTCTAGGAGTTTCTGAGATCCCGGCTTGCTTTTATTTTAACAACAAGAGCAACTCCGTTGTGGAATGGTAAACCTGCTTCCATTGAGTGGTTCCTACAACGATTGGGAATTAAGCTTCCACTGATGAAATGATCTTTTCTAGCTGATTCTATGAGCGGTGGTTAATTCAACAGCTATCTTAAGAAATTGTGGCATAATGTAATTCTAAACCTCTGCTTGTTTTATGTAAGTTTTGTCCATGCTACTTAGATACACAGTGTTCCAGTGGTAAAGAATGGATCTTTTGTGGAGCTTATTTTTGCGGTATAAAAATGTAAATAAACTAAGTAAACTAAACTATCTTCCATGGTCACTGGGAACGTTCTAGTCAACAGAAGGAAAAATAGGTCATGCTGTACGTGTTAGGTTACCACTGCAAAACCAGAAGTTTAAAATGACTCCTAAAATGTTTGTCTGCTGTGTGTTACTAAGCCTGTTTGTAACGAATGCTACGTATGCCAGAACGGTTGATTGTAAACAAACCTGCTTTGCTGATGATGCTTTGTGACTCTTCTCATGAAGAATGGGACATGTGGTGAAAACCAGCATGTCACCAAGAATATTTTGTAATATTGTCCTTCTAATGCTATAAAACAGGGGTGTCAAACTCGATTTAGGGAGCCAGGATGGTGCAGTGGTTAAAAGCAGCACTGCAGGCTGTTTCTGCTGACTGCCATCTGCCATTAGCCATCAA
>JANHFO010001728.1:59033-72032 GCA_032468095.1 Pareas carinatus
TAATATGTTTTTTATCTTTGCCATATTTGTTCCACATTATTGTTAAAGACTGCTTTTGTTATTAAGTAAAAAAGCAATAAAAATGTAAAAAAAAAAGAAATTACTCACCTGGATATCAAATATGTTACCAGCAAATAAACTAACTGAGTTTATAGATTGTGGTAAATTAAAATACAACTAGAAATATATATATATCATGCCTTGGTGCCATGGATGTACCTATCTTTAGTTTCTCCTGGATCACCACGATAATCAGGATGAGCCTTATAAAACAGAAATAAGAACTGTCTGGATCATTGCCAAGAGTAAGCTCAGAACTTAGCCGAGTTGAAATTTAATATTTGTTCATAATTGAAGACACGAGCAGAATTAAGAGCAAGTATCGGAAAATGCCCAGTTTGTTTAATGGATAGAAGTAGGGTCCAGTTGCCCAAATTGTTTTTTTTTCTTTTTTTCTTCCTGACAACTATTTATGTAATTTTATTCCCTGTCTAGGATGGCAAACCTGAGCTACATCAAAAACTTCAGATTTTGCAGCTCAACCAAGGATGAACTGGGATATTGCTTGACCTCAGTTGAGGCTGCCATAGAATATATCCGCCAAGGAAACCTCTCTGACAGGACACCGGTAAGTCCCCTGTAATGCCGTATATCCTATCCCAGCCTAAAAAAAAAATCTCTCTAATAGTGTCCCCTTTTTGTGGGCCTGCAGGATTCTGTCCATGTTGTAACAGGAAGAGTCCAGAGAGCTATCTCAGAAACCTATTTCATTTGTCAAAACAGGTCCTTATCCTGCGTAGGCTGTTCAGGCATTTTAGTAACTGAAGCCTTCAGCCTGGTGAATTATAAAGGGTGATGTAAAAATAATGAAAATAAAAAATCCGTCTTTGATCTTGTGCTTACGAAAGAGCATGAAGGGACAAACCCAAGCTGAAAATTTCACACTGCAGGAAAGATACTTGTGTAAATGTGGCTTTTGTCCCGTTCCCTCTCCCCTACCATGCATGTCACTTGTAGATGCAAGCTTTTATTGACTTAGCACAAATCGTATCTGTAAGAAAGGAGCTTGTTTTTATTATTATGTTTTCACGGCATGCCAGTACAGGTAGTCCTTGGCTTATGACCATAACGGAGGTCACTTGGCTTTGATTCTCAGGTCGCAAAAGGTGATCCCATGATCCCTGGAGCCCTGCAACGCTCTTAAATATGTGCCAGTTGCCAGGTGCCCAAACTTTGATCATGTAGCCATGGGGAGGTTGCGATGGTCCTAAGTGTGGAAAAACGGTCATAAGTCACTTTTTTCAAGGCCGTGGTAACTTCAGATTAAATTTTTTATGGCTTTTCATTTTATGACATACATCGACAACAAATTAGAGAAAGGTATAACGGAAGTGACAAACCCAGCCCAGCAAGTTGTGTTTTTTTTTTCAACAAACATATACCCTCTATTGCCAACTTGTCTGCAGTTATATACTTATCACAATTATATATTAAATTGTATCAATTATTTATATATAACAGTTCTCATTTGAAATCCTTGCTGATACCCTGTTTATATCCTCCTTCTAAATGTTTCTTCTTTCCCTTTCTTTTTCCTATCTTCTTTCTTTCTTTCTTTTATTATCTTTCTCTCCTTCTCCTCTTTCTTCTGTCCTCTTTCCCTCTTTCTTTCCTTTCTTCCCTCCTCCTTAATCCTTTCTTCTTTTTCACTACCTTTTCCTCTCCTCTCCCTTTCCTACTTAATGTTACAGAAATATTAGGCAAGAAAAGAAGGAAATGTGTGATTAACAATGTGCCCAGAAAATATTGACAATATTTGTTTTGATTGAGCTTAATTTGACATGTGTTGGAATGATTATTTGGCATGTATTTAATCAATCTGTTTCCTTTTGTTACACAAAAAAATAAGCCCATGTCAACAGTTCATGGAGGGATATTCAGAGCTGGATTTAAAAGTACCATTGGTTTAGGATTACAGTAGTTGGCACAAGTCCTTTTTTAGAGTTAAAAACAGTCACCTCTAGGTTTCAACTTTCTGGACTTAGTCAAATCATTTTTATTTGTTTCATTTTTATTTGTTTCAATTTATATACCGCCCTTCTCCCAAAGGACTCAGGGCAGTGAACAGCCAGATAAAACAACAGTGCAAGAACATTAAAAATGAATTAAAAATATTAAACCATGGTCAATTTTAAAAATTTACTATTAAAAACTACTAAACCCCCCGAAAAATAATCCAACTAAAAACCAATTCAATAAAATACAATAAAAATACAATAAAAAGAGGAAGCTAGGACAACCTGGCCTGAACAAATAGATTGGTTTTAAGAGCTCAGCGAAAGACCTGGAGATCCGGGATTCTACGTATCTCTGGGGGGAGTTCATTCCACAGGGTTGGGGCTGCCACAGAGAAGGCTCTAACTCTGGGGGTCGCCAGCCGACATTGTCTGGCCGACGGCACCCTGCTAAGGCCGTCTCTGTGGGAGCGCACTGGCCGGTGGGAGGTAATAGCTGGTAACAGGCGGTCCTGTAGATAACTAGGCCCTAAGCCATAGAGCCTTGCTGATGCATTAAGTGGAATATATTTGAACAGCTTTATATATTCTGGGCTGAGTGAGTGAGAGTAAAGTGCTAAATCAGCAACCTTTGTGTGTCAAGACACGCAGTCATGTTACAGTGGCTTTTCTGCCAATCAATAAATGGTTGGCTTGTAGAATGTGCTGTCACATGTCACTAAAATCATGTCTGATAACAGTAGAGATATTTTAGAAAGCGCTAATGCTTTGAAGATAATTCAAGCAGCTGATAGATAGGGAACTTAAGGTGACGATTCAAGGTATTTTCTGGAACGAAGATAGAAGTTAGCTGGCAGATTTTAACCACAAATCTTACAACCATAAAATCATTTGCCTGTTTCACCTTTTCTGTATTGTTGGGGTGTTCGCAGAATAAAACACAGGTATTAAATCATGTGAAAAGGCCTAAGTCATCTCAAAAGGGCTCTGGCACCTGCCCATTTAGAATATGACTTGTAGATTTGCCCCTGAATCTGTTATGATCCCCCCAGGCCAGTTGGTGTGGTGCCTTTCTAATTAAGAATAAAATGCTAGATACGGTAGTTTAGCATTCTGGTGTTGAACATAGTGGTGAATTTTCCATGACATGAAATGTTAGGTTCTTAAAGATTCTCTTCCATAGAGAATAAAGGGAGAAGGGCGGAAGAAGAAGAAAGAAAAGAGAAAGTGAAGGAAAGGGAGAGAGGGAAGTGGAGAGAAGGAAAAAGAGGAAGGAGAGAAGGGAAGTAGGAAAGGGATAGGAGAGGAAAAGGTAGTGGAAAGGCGAAAAAGATTGAGAAGGGGGGAAGAAAGGAAGGAAAGAGGGAAGGAGGAAGGAGAAGGAGAAAAAGATAAGAAAGGGAAAGGAAAAACATTTAGAAGAAGGTGAAGGAGAGAAGGATATAAACAAATAAGGAATCAGCAAGGATATCAAACGGGAACTGTTATTTTATGTATGAACAGTTGATATATGATTGGACAATATATAATTATGATAAGTATATAATTGTAGATAAGTTGAAAAATAGAGGGTATACGTTTATTGCAAAAAAAAACCTCGTTGGATTGGGTTTGTCACCTCTGTTATACCTTTCTGTAATTTGTTGCTGATGTATGTTATAAAATGAAAAATAATCAAAAATGTAATCCTAAGAAAAAAGTTTCTCTTCCATAGTCAAAGATGCGTATGTTGGAAGTTGTAGCTCGTCAACTTTTGGAGAGCCACATGTACCTCATTTCTGCTTTAGACAATAGAGTTACTGCAGAGTTGATGACGAGAGAAACTTCCAAAACCTTAGGTGCTCCTGATCTGAATCGAAACTGGAGGAGGTGAGCCTGGTACCTGAACGAAAGCTGCGTCCGTGAGCCCATCTACAAAGAATGGAATTTAGGGGTTTAATGGCTTGGGTTTGAATCACTGGATGCTGATGTCCCGGGGCTCTTTTCTGGCAAACACTTCACTCCTCTTCTGCACTTTATATCATTGCTTTCACACTTTCTTCTTGATGGGAATATCTTCTCAAGCAAACTTGTGCCGCTTGTCTTCTCCCTTTCTAAAATGGCAGAGGTGGGCCACAAATATTGCTTGTTAAATCTTAAAGCCATGTTTAAAAAAAAGAAAAGAAAAGGCGAAGATGTGTGGAATAGAATTAAATGGTTGCACTTTTTAAATCACTTCTCCTGCAGCTAGTTTGATGATCGTCCATAGCTTGTTACTTTGCTAACTTCTGAAGAAGTTTACAGCAACACTATGATGGGACGATGGGAGATGTTTGCTGCCTTCTGTAAAATAAAACACATTGATAAATTTGAGAATGTGTGCAGTTCTTTAAAACGAGTGAATAAAAGATGCCCAGTTTCCCAGTGCTTGTTTAAATTTTTTCTTGGCATTTTTGTTGTTGCCTAAATGCAGCTGTGTCTACCCCTCAGTTTTTAAAACTTAGTTCAGATGTTAGAACCCCAAGTCTGCGGATCAGCACCGGTCCGTGGCATGCCAGCAACTGGGCCACCCAAACAAGACAAGCCCCATTTGTGGGATGCAGGCAGCATGCAAAACCACGCCCCCCCCTCCGGTCCATGAAAAAACCTTTCTCCATGGAAACTGTCTCTGGTGCCCAAAAGGTTGCGGGGGGGGGCACTGTGTTAGAACAAAGAACACTTGGAGGGCAAATCGTGAACGGCTGTATGTATGCTTCTTTGCAGAAGACTTGGATTTGCACTGTGTCATTTCCAGGAGTTTCATGTTTCAACCTCTTTGGCCTAACTTACATTTAAATCCCCAATGCTGTGCTTACATGACAGATTTAGTCATTGTTAGCTGAACTGTAGCATTCTCAACCTATCTGCTATATAAGCTTAGGAAGTAAAGAAAAGGTTTAGTAAGATACACGCTGGGAGCTTGCCATGCTGGTTCTGCCCCTTTGCTGCTTGAAAATAGCTATCTTGTGAGGAGTCAGATCAAGCCAAAATGATTTAGCAAGGTATATATCTCAGCCTGGAAGATGAGGAATATCAGAACTGAATTGGGGTGGTACTAAAAAAAAAAGGAAACTAGTAATATTCCTTATCAACTAGAATTGATCTAAGCTGACTAATGTTGCTTCAGTCAACATTGCAATCAGTCTTGTTTCAGTCTACAATTCTTTCAGAGATTTGAGGGAGAAAAAAGATGGGGATATAATGCCCGGGGCTATAACGTGTAAAGACTGCCTTCTCCACCAAGGTGTACGGCAAAGTTGTTGGACTTCAAGTCTGCATGGGCTGTACTGTCAGGATCTGTTGAGAATTAATCACATATGTGGAAGGACCAAGCTTCTCATCCTCGACTCCTATGTTTTGTTGACCATATACCCAAGGATTTCCGGAATGGCTAGCTGAAATACACAGAGGACACCAGATTGCCTGTTCTAATCTGAAACACGGGTGGCAAATCTTCAGCAGATGAGATCATCATTTATAGCAACACTGGTTAGGCTGATGACATGTGCCGAGCAAAATCATTTCAGCTTAGTGCAAATCAAACCAAACCTTTAGCATAGACATAGACCAGCATATTAGCTTAGGGTAGCTGTGAACGCTGCCATCAGAGCATAGTTGATTATCAAATATGTATTGAGCCTTGAATGAATCACAGTGGCCAAGTTCATATTTTATGGTAGCTACAAATGATGGTTTCTAAACCACAGTAAGTTCACACTTGACATACCAATCTAAAGCCCAATTGTATAATAACTTTGCCTGGTGTAAACTTATTTCTTCTCTCTGACATGAAGACTTTCAATCTCCACCATTTGTTACAACTTACTTTCTTGTCCAAGATGTCATTTCACAGTTGACCCTCTACATTTTACCTTCCTGGGAAAGAATTACTCAACATGATGGACCAAACAAATGAAAAACATCTTTATAATAAAATAAGCAGCAGCAGACAAGGGCATTTAAAGTCTATTAGCAATAGTAAGTAAGTAAGGAAGTTAGAATGGCATTGGAAAAAAGGGACTTGTAACCGGTCCTGACACAACTGTCACAACATCTCTAGTCACATGATCAAAATACAAGTTGTGAGTTTGTATCAAATGAATTTGCAATGCTTGCAGCGATCCAAGTTCATGTGATCACCATTTGAAACCAGGCTTCCAGCAAGCAATGGAGGAAGCTAAATTAACAGTAATGATTTGCTTAACAATCATGGCAAAAAAAGGTCATATCAGCTGTGACTTATTTTTAACCACCTTGGTCAGCCAGGTAAATTCTGTTCCCAATTGTGGTTGTAAGTCAAGGATTATCAATTTTTGCATTCCGTGATAAATAGTGTGAACATACCTGATTAAAGGCTCTGTGGCAAGAGGACTGTTAAATGAGAAAATGTGATTATAATTCCAATCCGTGAATGGTTAATGTCAACCCAGTTCTGGCCACAAATAAATCCCTACTGATACGAAATTAGAAATAGGGCTGTCTTGATGCAAGGAGGGGTGTGTTCCATCAGACTGGCTCTTAGGTGAGGTTTTGCCATGCTCAAACTTTTAATATAATAATAATAAAAATCGAAGACAATGCAGTGTAATGATTAAAGTGTTGGACAACCAGCAGGAGGCCCTGGTTCCATGGCACTCTACTGCTGCCCATGGAGTATTTAAGAGCATGCAAATGTGAGTAGATTAATAGGTACCATTTCAGTGAGAAGGTAAGTGTTCCGTATGCTTTTGGCAGGTAGCCATACAGGCTACATACCCACAGAAATTGTCTTTGAATAACGCTGGCTCACTTGGCCAAGAAATGAGGATGAGCATCGCTTCTTAGAGTCGGACACGACTGGACAGGGGAAAACTTTTCTGAAGAAGCATACTGGGTAACTTCAGGCTATCATACACCTTCCAGAGTTGCACTGCAAGATAAATAAAAGGGCCTCTTTATATGTGTGCCACTTTGAGATGTTCTAAAAGAGGCACGCAGTTGGTAAAAGAACAGACGTTTTCTTGGACGACATTGTGGTCCTCTCTTTAGTGGTGATTTTATTAAGGCTCGCCTTTTAAAAGTTCTGCTTTTGGCCGACTGTAGAATTCATTCTGTTCAATTCAGCCTTTGGTGCAAGAACTTTAACTTTCTTTAAAATGAAATTCATGAGTTTAAACGGATCTGATGTCTGTTAAACCAGTTGAAAAAAGAGGTTTGCAAATACCTGTTTTCAGTTAAATATTTCTCATGACTAATAGATTCTCTCTCTCTCTCTCTTTTTGTAGGGATCTGAAGGATTTAGTGAAAAACTGTTCTTAAGACAAAGAATGAATCTTCTCTCTCAACTGTCCACCACTCCCATAGACTGCTTGTTTAAGGTTTGGATTGCATAGCTGTTGGATTAGCTCAGCAAGAATTAGCAAAATATTATTTTTCCCCCAGCAACTCATTGAAGGAACTATCTCCACTGCTATCTGTGGATTAAATTGGGTGTTTTGGACTTGGTAAAAGAACAGTACATATCTTTCTTGTGTAATTTTTATTGGCTTTTAAAATTATAATTATGGATGCTTTAATCGGAGTAGCATCAACGTTGGTGGAATATGGCTTTAATTATGTTTATTTTCTAAGCAGTGCCTTTGCGATTTCTCCTTCCACTTAATCATCTGCCACCCGAGAGATGAAGATGGGTGGGAAGCTTTTCCTCTCCCTGGACACATTCTTAAAATTCCTTTTTTAGTTAAATATTTAAACTTTAATGCATTGAGAGTTTGTTTGGAGCGGATTATGACTTTGATGGCACAGAGAAGCTGCTGAATCAGGTTGATGTTCTCCTTTTATTGTTGCTGAAGTTGCATTTACTTTTTTTAAAAAAATCCACTTTTTTAAAAAAAAATCCACTTTGTGAATGCTTGTAAATGGAAAGATGGAAAGACGTCTTCAACCCACATTTTCAAATAAAGTGGTACAATAATTTAGTTAACCCATTCTGGCATAGTGAGTCATATTAATAACACAAAGATGTTTTTTTATTAGAACTCATCAGCAGTGCTTAGACTCCACTCCTGCCTTGTGAAATGGTGTAATTCTTACATTTTTTTAAAAAAAAAAAGCTTATGGATATGTATCCTGGAGAGCTAAGTTTGTAATCTTATACCTGCCTTTCCCTACCTGGTTTTTTTCCAGCTGTATTGAAACCAAAGGTACTCGGGAGTAGATACCCATTGGTTTTTATGATTTAACAGTTCTAGAGATGTCACAGTGGATATGCAGTCTAGAATATAGGAGCTGCAGTGGCGCAGTGGTTAGAGTGCAGGACTGCATTCTACTTCTATTAACAGTCGGCTGCCAGCAAGTTCAGCAGTTCGTGTCCCACTAGCTCAGGGTTGACTCAGCCTTCCATCCTTCCGAGGTCGGTCAAAGGAGGACCTCAGATTGTTGGGTGCAATATGCTGATTCTGTAAACCGCTTAGAGAGGGCTGTAAAGCACTGTAAAGCGGTATATAAGTCTAAAGTGCTATTGCTATTGCTAATTGGAATTATTGTTAGAGATGGCAGACCATAAACCAGTGACTTGTGGCTGGCTCTTCTACCCATTGCTGTGGTGTGAGAACTTGACCCTGAGTCCTTCCCGTGGTACTCCAAGGACGTTCGCTTCCTGTGGCATCTTCTCTGTTTGGGTTTTGAACCTGATCAGATATGTCTCTCTTATTCTTCTTCGCAGCATGTTGCTTCGGGCAACCAAGAGGAAGTAGAACGCTTATTGAGTCAAGGAGACGGCGATAAGGATGCCTTGCAAAACATGTGCCATCCACTCTGCTTTTGTGACAAATGTGAGAAGCTAGTTTCTGGGTAAGAGTCATTTTTTCCCCCTCCAATGGTTATTCCCAGTGATTGAAAATAAAAGTTAAGACATTTGATTTTGTCTTCAGTGGCTTAATACCAGAGTGTGGTCTGCCTGTGCAGAAGGATTGTGCAGGCATTCATTCTGGTCATCTTCCCAAGGCTTAGTAAGATAGGCCAGTATTATTGTTTGATGTACAGTCCGCCAGATGTTCAGGTGGGATTTGGCGCTTTTTGTCCACCTATTGAGTCCTTCCCAACGACCTGAAATAGGCAGATGTGGATATTTGATGGTGTTTAGAAGTATCTTTGCAGGATGTAAGGTGTTCTGAGTAAAGCTGCCTTTTGCAATTGACGGATGGTGAGTTTGTCAATGCCATTGGCAAATAAATATAATGATGACATTATTTTTAGGAGGAAAAGATTGAAGCTGACAGTAGAGTTGCTAGCAAGTTCAGAGGACGGTAGACTTGTAATGAGTGGCCTTGCAGCCACCGTGTCCCAACAGGGTCCATATTATAATACTTCTTGTGGACAGAAAAAGCTGTGAGGATATTAAAATACTTGAATTCTGCTTGAGTTTAATCATGACTCTTATTATTGCTTTAAGGAAGCTGAATGATCCTTCAATTGTTACACCATTTTCTAGAGACGATCAGGGATTTACACCACTCCATGTAGCTGCTATTTATGGTGAGCGTTGCATTCCCTCCCCCATTTTTCAAATGTTGTAGCACAGTCCCTTCCAATGCAATCAGAAATTTTAACTCTGTTAGTTGAATGTTCCGAAGATTGCAAACTCTAAGGCAAAGAACCCCTGGAGTCTAGTCTCTGGGTTTTTCTTTACACAGGTTGAAAAACTACTTTTACTTGGTCTCTTTTTTTTGGTGTTTTTACTGGTGTTATATACTTGGTGTCGCTTTATGTTCGGTTTGCCACTCAGAGTTATTTCATTGAGATGAGCAACCGTATACATTTTCAAAATCAAGAAATAAAATAAAATAATAAAACCAAGAAATAATAAATAATAATAATAATAACAATAAAGAAAAAGAAGTAGGAATACAAAATAATTCATTGATTAATTTAACTGGAAATGAATTGGGATATTCCACTACCAGCTGTTTTGGAAGCAAATAGCAAGTTCATCTATATTTCTCACTTTCTCCAATAAAAATAGGTATAATGTCTCTGACAAATATTGCAAAAAAATTCTTTTAAATGCTATTTTAAAAATAATACATTCTGCTTAACAACAGGAATGACATATAAGAAGTGAACTTGGAAAAGGAGAATTTGCATTTTAAAAGCCTACATCATATGACAAAGGGGAAAAATGCTAAGGATTATTTGCGTTTAAAAAAAGATTAAGCAGTTTACATTAAAAGAACTAGGGAAATCAAAGGAAGGATATTGAAAAAGCCCTGAAATATGAGATACTGGGGTGGCAAGTGTTTAGGCAACTGGGATGATGGAGAATGCTGGGAGCTCCAATGAAGCAACTTTAGGAAGGCCAGGCCACAGTTTGCCCAATGATGTGAGGCAATTTTTCTCCCCAAAATTTTTAAAAATTCATTTTTAAAAACATTTAAAACAAAATTAAAAAACAACATCGTAAATGTTTCGATCAACATCAACCAAATAGATATACGTTGTCAATATACATTTCATCGATATTTATCTTTCTAATACAATTTCATGCCTACTCCTTCAATCTCTTATCTAACCATCCATAAAAGCGATTCCATATTTTGAAGTGTACTGATTCTTCTTTATCCTTCAGCTTCAAAGTCAATCTATCCATTTCTGCACATTCTAAAAATTTCCTAAAGATTTCTTCGTCCTGTATTATTTCTTCATTCTATGAATTTTGTGGAAAAACAATCCTAGCCATTATCAATACGTGTACAGTCAAATATGAAAATTGCTTGTTAAACTCTACCGGACCAATACCCAACAAAAACAACTCAAATTTAAAGTGCATCTATATTCTCAACATTTCTTGTAACCGTTGAGGTATTCTTTTTCCAGTATTTTTCAGCCTGTGAGGCAATTTTCAAGGCGACAGTGTGCGAGATTGGAGTTTTTCTCTTAACTGCAGCCTTGTTCCAGAAGGAAATAGATAGTAGTTTTTATCTTGGTTTTTGATTTAAGAGAGAACAGGTTTAAAATCTTTTTTGGCTCCTCCAGTTTCTCGACTGGCCTTGAGAAAGAGTGAGCCTTGTCCTAAAAGCTTCCATTGATATTCTTGCAATATCAAGTCATTAACATTTTAACATTTGAGGGCAAATTCTTTATTTGTTGGTAATGAGGTCGCTTGGTTTGTTGACCTCGGGGTTCCTAAGGAAAGGATGCTTTTTGCTGTACGCCTTCAGTTGGTATTTGTCTCTGGCCCTCAGGAATAAGTCAACTTCATTTATTATTGCTGAACATTCTCTTATTTTATTATCATTATTAATGTTTTTATTTATTTAGCCAAGCATGTATGAGAAAACAAGTATAAGTATAAACATACCATATAAACATGTAGTTGTAAACAGGTATAAGCATATGCATAATAATAAATGAGTACGAACAAACGGGAACAGCAGGATAGGGACGATAGGCATGCTGGTGCGCTTATGCCCGCCCCCTTACCGACCTCTTAGGAATGGAGTGAGGTCCACAGTAGACCGTTTAAGGTTAAAGTATTGGGGGTTTGAGGATGTAACAACAGCTGAGCTCGTAATCTTATTAATTATTAATTATTGTTATTAATTTTAATGCTTAGCTCTCAATCAAAATATCTGCTGTGGGCGTTTGCGGAGTTATTGCACAGTTTGCACAAGAAGGATAAAGAGGAAACTATGACATTCTCAGAACCGACTCTGAAAATACAACATGCTTTTTTTAAAAAAACAAAAACAAAACACACCAGCAAAATGCTATGACATGGGTGGTAATGAGCAAGTTTCTCTCCCCCTAGGGCAAGCCTCGTTAATTGACTTGCTAGTCTCCGAAGGTGCTGTTGTCAACGCCACCGATTACTATGGATCAACGCCACTTCATCTCGCCTGTCAGAAAGGATATCAAAATGTCACAGTAAGCTGCAGACCGTTTGCGAACCCTGTTGCGCGATGTGCAAATTCTATTTTTATTTTTAGAGCGGCTCAAAGAACATCTAGGCGCTTTTCAGTCCCTGAGTCTCCTGAAAGGAAAATCTGAGTTTGGCTGCTTTACCTATTGGTAGAGAGATCTGGGTAGCTTGTTGATAACTCTGCATTGGTGGTTCAATGGTGCACAGTGAGATGGTTTCATGCCAGCTTGCAACTTGCAACCAAAAAGGTAGCTGAAAGTGAAGTTGGACATTAGTGATTTCATTCGGTTTCAAATATGATAAGATCCACAGTAGATACCAGCCTGGTGTGACTTCTTCTCTGATTAACATTGGCTTTCTCCTTTTGTTTTCAGCTGCTTTTGCTACATTATAAATCAAGCACGGAAGCCCAGGATAATAATGGCAACACTGCACTTCATTTAGCCTGCACTTATGGACATGAAGATGTAAGTAGATAGTTTAAAACAGCAGTTTTCACAAGTATCTTTCAGTTTCTCCATTTTGGGGGGCCCTCCAATCTTGGCAACTTTAAGACTTGTGGACTTCCAAGTCCCAGAATTCCTGAGCCAGCATAGTGGGTAAAATGTCATTTCCATCTCTTTTGAGGGCCAAGCAAATTCCAAAAGTTTTAATTTATGTTCCTATCAAGTTTTCAGTTATTTGTGTGCATGTGAAACATTGTTGTTGTTCAGTCATCAAGTTGTGTCCAACTCTTTGCGACCCCATGGACCACAGCCCGCCAGGCCGCTCTGTCCCTCACAGCCTCCCGCAGTCTGCCCAAACTCTTGCCTGTTGCATCGGTGACACCCTCCCAGCTATCTCATTCTCTGCTGTCCCTTTCTTCTCCTTTGGCCTCGCGTCTTTCCCAGCATCACAGCCTTTTCTAAGGAGTCCTCTCTTCTCATTAGGGGGGCAAAATACTTGAGTCTCAGCTTCATCATTTGTCCTTCTAATGAACAGTCAGGGTAGGTTTCTTCCAGGACTGACTGATTTGATCGCCTTGCAGTCCAAGGGACTCTCCAGAGTCTTCTCCAGCACCACAACTCA